>JAHWFP010169984.1:213401-252271 GCA_023313725.1 Lithobius niger
TTTGGTTGGGGGGGGGGGGGGGGGGAGCATGCACATCAAAGGGTATGCTTGATAGTTGATCTAAGGGTATGGGGGACTGGGGGAATGCTGTGAGCTGACGGATTTTTAGGTATTCGAAGGCCTTCCCGGCTTCAAACCATACGCTTTAGACCGCCTCACTTTCTTCAGCCTCCAGAAAATGAAAGAATAAATAATGAACAGTAGAGGAAATAATTTTCTTAGTGGTTTGACTGAGACTGAAACAGTATGGAACTTTAATTTGGCATTCTGGCACCCCTGGACAGGTGTTAGGAGAACAACTGCCCCCCACCCCCCTCCACCCCTTCCGGTAGTTACGGTCCTAAGCACACAACATCGTTCTCGCTTAAATCCAACTACTCGATGTGTCTCCCCCCCCCCCACCCGCGCCTACGCACCCTAGGTTGGCTTTGTGGGAAATGCGGCCCTGGTTACAGAATTACGATCCATGTTCCTTTGAGGTAAGCTATTTTGGTGAGACGGAATCCTTTTCCAGCAAAATAATGCATCTCTGACAACATTGTAAAATCAAAAATGAATTGAAAACATACCGGACCAAAAAAAAAAATTTTAATGAAACCATATATTCAGTGTAGCACAATTCCGCCTCTCCCTCCCCCCTCCTCCGACCTGTACATTTCATTCTTAAAGCAACTCAGTATTTATTGCTATTATTTTTATTGGAATTTAACAGGTTTTGGAGCTCTTTGTAAAATATGTAGGATGGAAACTGCTGTTTTTGTCATTTTTAAGGGCTGCTGAGTGTTGGTGCTGTTGACAATTATACTGAATGCTTACGCCAGTAATTCTGTTCCAGATGAAAATTAATCTACAGATGAACTATCGTTCAAATTTATCACAATTGGTTCAACGTCACCTGTAAGACAATCAATTTTCCAAAATTTATCTTCAATGTCGTTTACGTGTATAATAAGAGTCTTGCCATTTTTTGGGGTGTAACAAAACTCAATCCTTCGTTAATTAGTCTCTCTACATCAGCCAATTTAAATGTTGAATTGCTGCGAGTAATAACCTTTAGCTTGGGCTCAACACAGTTCGATCGGGTTCAGCTCACAATGATAAGGCGGTAATCGCAAAACAATATGCCCTGCTCGTGTAGCATCATCTGTACGATATGACCGGAATCGCTCACGGTGTTGTTGCGCTAATTCCACCAGCTCGGGTTTCAGAAAATATGCTTCCCATTCAACTTGTTTATTTAACCACTGTTGTAAAGCTGTGTTTGTCCATTTTTTTGTTGGCAGCCCTTCAGATTGAACAGAATGATAAGACGTGCTATCCATAACAATGACGCTGTTGGGCTGCAGTTTGTTTAAAAGTTCGTCAAACCACTTTTCGAAGTAGTCGCCAACCATTCCTTTTATTTATGGTAATTGGCTTTCGAACCTTTTTCGACCGAAACACTCGCTGTACACCGTCAACAAATCCTCGTTCATTGCCGGCATGCACAACAATAAGTCTTTCGCCGAGTGCACTTGGTTGTTTCATGACGCACGAAAGACCTTGTAAAAATGCAGAGCGTGATGATGTTAACTGTTGAATCTTGCCAGGATACACAGTGTCCGGCGTTACATCAAGTTTCGTCGAGGTAAATATCATCTTTGCCTTCTGAACGATATTTGTGGCTAGCCCATAAAAAACGATGACTTCAATCAATTAAATCGTCTCTTTCAAGAAGCATTGAATTTCGCTCGTTGCGTTTGTGATCAAAACCCATATCGTGCATCAAACGATGTAATGAAGATTTTGAAATACTGCCTACCTCTAAATTTTTATCGCTACGAATTTCATGCAGTAATTTCTTTAGCGTCGGGTGTTGTTTTCCGAAAAAAAAATTGTGATTGCGTTGCTTACTGGGAGATCGAAGAACGCGATGCGTCTTGAGCACTCCTCGGGCCTTACAAATTGTACTTGCCGATACGCGAGTCAAGGCCGATGTTCGCTCGATGGTGTCTTCAACTATCCAGGTTGGATTCTGTTTTCGTAAATAGGCGTAAACATTCAGTACAATCTCTTTAGCTTGGCTACCTAAAATTCGTCGTGCACTCTTCGGTTTAATGTAGTCTACAGGTGATGAAAACGTCGCAGTGGGGAGCGCTGCGCTGGAAGCAGACGACGCCATTGTTTTGCTTGACAACGCACGACCAAAAAAGGGACTATATTTTGCGTACTTGCGTACTTTTTTGTCTGGAAGTGTTTGCGACCATCGAACGCGTTATAGTATTATGAAATTCATTTAGATACTACGATATAAAAATCCAGACACCGTTCCTGCTTTATTTAGACATGTAATACAGAAAAACGTGGAGATTTATTAGGAACTATTTTTTGTGGGGATGGAAGCAAGTACGTTGTGATTTGCCGATTTGTGCGTACTAGGCTGTGACGTCCCTTTTTTCGTAGGGTGGGAAATCCTTTACATTCCTGCTCCCTGGGATGTGAAGGGGTAATAAGGTTATGTTGTTCTCTATGCAAAATTTGAAAATTCTTGACGTGATGTCGTGTAGCTTCCGGGACTTTGTCTCTCATCTTTTGCGGACGTATGCTATCGCTGTCGTATTGTCGGCTTGGACTTGTATGATGTTGCTTCTGAACTTGTGGTTGAAAGTGCTGTAAGACTAGGAGAACGGCTTTGAGTTCCAGTATGTTGATGTGTTCCAGGTCTTGTCGGGACCAGGTTCCTGAGGCCTGGAGCTGATCCATGTGGGCTCCCCATCCTTCTTGGGAAGCGTCGGTGAAGTGTAGACTTTCCGGGACTGATTCGTGAAGGGGTACCGATAGTGTGAGATTGGTCGGGTCTGAACACCACAGTAGGAATTCTTGGGGAAAGTCTGGGTCCAGTTTTCGTTTCAGATTGGGTAGTTCTTGGTAACGGGACCACATGTCGATCTGGTGGTGGTGGAAGGGTCTGACCTTCCAGCGACCGTAAGGGACAAGTGTTTCCATGGTGTCCAATTTCCTGGTGAGTGAGTTTAGATCTCCAAGTGAACGTTGAGGCTGTCGCCGAACGGAGCCCAACAATGAACGAGAATACGGCTGTAAATGGGCTTGAATGGAGAACGGGCTGCCACAGAAAGTATATATAGAGAGAGAGAGAGACGAACATCAGACCGTTAAGTCATGGGGAACGAGCAAGATCCTGTTAATGAAGTCGGGAGGAACCAGTATGCCATGTGGTGACAAGTGGCTGAAGTGGTTAACGACGAGCGTTGCCATGAGCTTCAATGATCGATGAACGGGAACGACGAACGAGACGACGAGCCTCCAGGATTGATGAACGGCGAATGGCGAATGAGAATGACGAACGAGACGATGAGCTTCAGAATTGGTGAGCGGCGAACGGGAACGACGAACGAGACGGCGAGCCTCAGGGACTGACGAACGGCAAACGATGTGACGAGCTTCAAGATCGACGAACGATGAATGAAAAACAAGATTGCGGGTAACAGAGCGAAGCGACCGTGACGGTTGCGTGGAGGAAAAGAGATGGCAGCTGGTTGTCCATGCGTCATTTATAGGAGGCTACGCATGCGCAGTAGGTGTGCGAACTGGGCGTACCTAAGTTTTTATCTCCTCCAGGGTAACAAGCACTCAAGAACTGAATACAAGAAATTTACACGTAGTGTATTTTTTCTTCCCCGGCAACTAGAAAACAAAATTTAATTCAAAACCGTGATTAACCTAAGTTGGGTGACAGTTACATTTTCCTTATTTATGCTCTTATTCTCAATAATTAGAAAAAAAATCGCACAATACAGAAGGTCAGCATAAAACGACATTTTGCGTATGCCAACCAAGCCTTATATCTGTATTCTAGGTATAATAACCGTACAAAAATGAAATGTATCTATCTTGCAATAGGCTAATAACTTATCTTCTGGCTCGATTACAGTATTTGTATTTAAGCGTCTCAGAAAAAACAAGGGAGGTCTTTTTTACGGCCTGCTGCAGTATTGTCTCTTAATGCTTGCTAAATGGTTAGGCGAATACCCCAACACAGAAAATGAACCTATGTTAGATTTTTCTCTTGTTCACTCCAGCAACGTTGCAGTTATTTTGCGATACAGTGAAGTATTTTTCAATAAAAAATATTGAGTTAATGTACTAAAATAGGCAAAATGATTTAAATCAATGATTTTTTTAATTCAAGTGATTTAAATCAAACAACCCTGATCTCAACCTGAAGTTGATACAAACTATTTGGTAAAAGCGTTATGTACTTTTGTCGTACACAACAGTTGGTTTTCATTAGCGGTAAACACATTGGAGGATTACCAGGAGTTACATTACTTCCAATCCATGCTGAAGTTTGCCATTTCTGTTGCTTCACTGTATTTTTTACGCAAGATTGTGCTTGTATTCGTTACACTACTTCGGGCAAGTTTAAATTGGGACAATAAACTTACATAGTTGATTACTAAGGATTTTCCAATGGGGTTTGCGACATATATAAATCTATTAACAGCCACAAATTAAAATCTAGACGGGTTCTTAACTTATCAGTAAGAGTATGTAACCTGTATGCAAAACCGATAACCGGCATTTACTGTAGTATGGAAACAACATATCAGAAAGAAAGCATACAGTGATGTTTGACTTAAATTTTCAGTGAATTATTGTCGACCTGCCCAACCTCCACCTGAGGTGGAGCCTAATTCAACCTTCATCTTGAAAGATGCCTCCTCCCACCTCTTTCGCAAAGTGGTGTCATGTCACAGTCCCATGCCACGAATGTAGCATAGTGTTCATTGGAGAAACACGTTGAAATCTCCATGCGCATCGTAAACCCATGAGAGAAACCTTCAGAGAAAAGAAGAAAACGAAAGAACACGCCAACACACACACCACACGAAAGAAAAACACGCCATCTCTTGGGATCCTTTTAAGATTCAATGAGGTTATGGCAATTAGGTTATTTCTCCAAGAATCATGTTCAACTTATGAACATACAAATCATATACCAAAACATTGATCAACTGGTGTAACCAACTCTCGCACCAAAACTTGACAAAAAAATCGGCATTCAAGATGCACATTTCAGCTCAGCGTGTTTCAAGAAGAACGCCGATAATTAGCCCAACATTATTATGTGTTCTACCGTGTGGCATTATGTACCTTTCCCTCAAATATGTAATCTTATCACATGAGCAAAGGTCCGCTTCGTAGCAAATGAACTAATGCATATAACTGAAAAAATTGTTAATGATTGATCACAGCCTGTTATGAGGAGTGGCCATGGCTGTGTTTATAGATGCAAACGCTTTGAAATTTGAATAAGCAAAACATGGTTTTAATTTAATTTAAGTTATCTCATGTTATGCCTTACAAAGCTGGACGTAAAATGTAAAGGCTACTTACTTCGCCTGAAGAGCAAATCTTGTAACAAAATGAAGAAGAGCTCCTAAAATAAAACAATAGATTGATTTTAAATACTTACAACGAAAACTCTTAATAAAAAAAAAACACATACAGCTTTCTTACTTGTCGGCTACTTAACAATCATCCAAAAAGGTTAAAGTAAGCAAGAATTTTTTAATATTTGGATAGTTCCGAGTTACGTTTTTAGCTAAAACCTACATGGAGATGATTGGTTTTGTCATTAAGTATTATATACAGGGTGGGGCAGAAAGAATGGGCCACCCCTGGCAAACCACATAGTTAATGATAGGGCAATGAAACTTTGCGTGGTATGCAGGTGAACGGGGGGCCCACTAACCATGTGTTGATCATTGACCTTGTCACGTTGCTGCAGATTTTCAAGGTCCTCATGATGCTAACTTTTTAACCATGCTTCATAGAACTCCAGTATACATTAGAAAGTTTTAGACACTGGCAAGGCACAGCAATTGAAAAAAAAAAACAAGTCTACGTTAGTTTACGAATTACAAGCATCATTTAGTTGTACAGACAGAGTGGTTTTTCTTGCCAAACAGCTCTGTCACGTTCCTTAGATACACCACACACAGGTAGGTAATGGTGCCGGCAACATGCGGAAATTTGCATAATTCTGTCACCATGGTCGGCTCGGAAACAAACCCAGAAATGTTCACCTAAGCAACGAACAACTTTATAGTTTTATTTTCTAGCTGACCACAGTGACTCTATTATGCCAATTTGCATAATATGTTTAATTTCAGGGTTCGTAGACCTAAGTCTCTATGAAATCCATGAAGCTGTCAAGGACCAGATTTTCATATTTCAAGGACTCCTTGATAACACAGAAAAATAGCAGGGCAGGCTAACAAAAATTGACTGATACAATACAAACTACAATTGAAAACACTGTACCAAAAAATAATGCTACATTTAGCATTAATACGTCAGGTCTCTGCGAAGAAATCAATTCCGTTTACAGCTGTGCGAGCTCACCCAACTTGACGTTCAATATCGCACCAAACCCTTGGAGGAAAGAAAAAGAAAGAATAGTCGTTTTCTTTCCTCCAAGGACCAAACCTACAGCACTGGATGCAACGTAAAGCCAACAGGAACGCATCAAACTAGCAGTGTGAATATCATGAAACTCGGTGTGCAGATGTGTCTCGTCCCCCTCCCTCCGTATTTCCAGCCTCCCCACATCCGTGCGCACCCTGTGAACGGCGCTATTCGAAACTACTACGTTGCAAGAGAGCGTTCACTGTCTGTCGTATTTAAATTATTACGAAAACTTATTAAATTTTAATTATTTTTCTAGGTAGGCAAATTTAAGAAAATACACAAAAAAAGCTCATTTCATTTTCAAGGATATTCTAGAACCGACACTAAAAATCAAGGACTTTCTAGGGCTTGAAATCACTTTGTCCATTTTCTAAGACTTTCAAGGAGCGAGCGTACAAACCCTGCAGGACCATTACCTCCCTATAAGTGCACATACAAGCCATGACAAGAAATTCTGTAGCATATCAAATCATCAGTATGTCAGTTGCTGTTTGTTCCCAAGCAGGCTTCACATACTTTGAGGGGCACTGCACTTTATTTCACACTCACTGTTTAGCAGGAATGCCACTTGGTCAATGCAGCAGGAATACACACAATTTCCTTATTTCTAAACTAAACAAATTTTGTTCCGTTTTTTGAAATGGTAATGCCTTGCCAGTGTGTACAAGTTTCTAATTTATACTGGGGTGGCCCACCGTTACTGCCCTGCCCTGTATAATAAAGCCTAAAAGAATGACTTAGGCAAGCCTGTAACAAAAATTATATTCAGAAAACTACATCAACATTTTTTTCTTTACCCTTTAACCAAACTATGACTTATTTTACCAAGTAGCTGCCTTCCCAAAGACCATAGGTTGAAAGGGAGAATTTATACAGTTTAGATACTAATTTTTGTGTTAAAAAATTAATTTAAAAAAGAAAAACAAAAAAAATCACTGGCAATGAAAGTGTTTTTTTTTAATGCCAAAAAATTAAAAAACTTTGTAGGCTAAATGGTTTCTGTGATTTTTATTTTGAGTTCTTAAAAACACGAGGGTTTTTTTCCAACTAAAATAAAAACAGAAAACAATCCCCTAGTACAAAAAGTCGTTTCTTTATCAAAACAAAAATAAAATGTGGATCACCACACCTGGGGAAAAAGTGTGGAAACTTACTCTGTCGTCAAAGTAATATACATAATCTTCGTCGTCTGAGCCGGAAGACCAATCACCATCATCGGGCCCATTAAAACCGTCTGGACCTCCATGGTCGTGAGTAATCAAAGTTCGATATGCAGTACTCAGCTCTTGAAACTTTTCGGTTGCATCTGGTTCAGAATTCTGAATTAAAAGGAAAAAAAAGAAATAAAATTAATTTAAGCAGGCTGCACGTTAAAAAACAAACAAACCGTAAGTAATTCTATGACATCTTACCTTGTCCGGGTGCCATTCCCGAGCTCTGTTCTTGTAAGCTCTTTTGATGTCATCTTGAAAGGAAGAAAAAAAGTAAACAACGAATCTGGTAAAGAATCCATATCAGCTGTTAGGAAAAGCCAGTTTTGATTCTTTTAGTTTCTGTTTGGTTGTTTGGATTTTAAAAATGTCTGTGCAAACTTCATATTAAGAACCCACAAGGTAGCTTATGGATTTTGATGCAGATGGTTAATAAAAAAAAAAAAAAAAAATCGTAGTTCAGCGTTCGAAACTGACCCACCTTTATTGGATGGTTGTTTTAGCCACTAAAAAAGTAAATCTGGTTCCAAAATGGAGGAACCAAACGATAAAACTATAGCTGTTTGCAGTTTTTCATTGTTCATGCAGTTAAGACAGAAACTTTTACTTTAAAAGATCAAAATTCAAAAGATATTTAGCAGCACAGTAAAGCAACCGTGCAGTTAATTTAGCAACTTTGGTACTCGATGGTGGAAGTCAAACCAATCATAACCCATTTCCTAGTCTTACCTGAGCAGTATAGTAATAACAGAAAATTGGGTGATTATGCGGCATATATAGCAAAACCTTTTTGAATGCTGCCGGAAGGCCAATTTTTGCTTTTCATTGCTGTGAAAAAGGATGGAGAGAGGCCTTCCTGCAGGTGCGCGTAAAGGGGGGGGGGGGGATTCCCCAGGGAAGGAGGTGACCACATCAAGCAGTGGGCATCATTGCTCCCTACTAACTTCCCATTCTCATCTAAGGACGGCACGATACAGAAATGTTTCAACCCGATAAGTTTTTAAAATTATCGTGATAATCGATAATATTTTGATAAAACAAATTTTGAGATTAGAATAATCACTAAATTTTGTTTAAAAAACAGCCTTGGCTGAAGCCTACAGCAGGGGTCGAATTACCAAATTTTGAACCAGGTGCAAATTTGCACTCCAAATCTGTTACTGGGGTGCAAAAAAAGTCTTTGGAGTGCAAAATCGAAATGTAAACCAACACTGGGGTCTCCTATTTTATAGCGCCATTGAAAATTTTAACAGTGTGTTAAAGTAGTGTTTTGTATCTTAAAACTTACCTTCCGTAATTATGCCAAATTGCTATTTTACACTTTTTCCATGCTTAAAACCAAATAAAATAATGAATTATAGTGCCCCGAGATGTACTCTTTTGATGTTGGGCAATTCCACTTAACCTGCATCCTTCCTTCAGCCAAACTTCCAATCTACAATTAGTTTCTCCCACATAGATGGCTCCACAGTCATAGCAGCCCCTGGCGGCGGAAAAAGGCATGGACTGAGTCACGAAGTCCCAGCAAGTAGGTGAAATTTCATAGGATTAAAGAAGTCTAATTTAACGGTCTTTTTATTATCTCCCTGTCTCCGCTGCTTCTTCACATGCTCTTTTCCTTGGTGCCATGCCTGTTTTGTAGCTCTGTTAATTAAATTAGCCGGAAATCTTCTTTCGAGAAAAGTGGTCTTGGCTCAAGCGAGGTTTGTCTCAGCTGCTGACACGGATAGTCGAGCGCTCACCGTCCTTCGATTTCTGTGTCACACGCTTTTCATTCTTCTCTCTTGCAAATCTCCATTCCTGCAAACCTCTTCTTTAGTCTCTCAACATTCTTTTATACGTTTTGAAACCATGCTGCTTGAAGATTCTCTGCACAGGGCCTGTCGTACATTCAAAGTAATTTAAAGCGACTATCAGTTCCAATCTGTTCTCTCCCCTCTATCTTCGGTGCTTGTTTTCTCTTCTCAGCATCCACGATGGTCCTAGCTTTTTTTTCCTCAATATGTTTAGATGCCGTAGGATATCCCAACTTCTAAAATCTCCCGTCGGGCGACGAGTAGGGTATGCCACAGTGTGGAGCAGCAATGTTCATTGCTAACCGGCCGTCCCCATTTTGACCTCGGCGATGTTAATAGCCTCCCGGCATGCCTTTCCATATTTCCAGGTGTGGCCTAGCCTCGGCTCGCATTTTTCACGATACTAACAAAGTCATTTTGGCCCAGTGCCTTCAGTTGCTCTTCACCTGTGTGTCAAGATAGAAACCAAATTGTTCTGTCAGCACCCCTCAGCTTTACATATAGCTAGTACTCCAGTCTTATTCTGCTTTCTCCTAAACCTCGCATCCAAAAAACGCAATTCTTCTATTCCTTCTCCGTCATCACCTCAATTCCTTGTCGTCAGTTGTTGACTTTCTTCATTAACCCTTTAAAAACATAGTCTTAATCACCGAAAACACGTTGTCAACATACCTTCTCCAGAGTCTGACCCCCACCTCCGATTTTAGCACCCATATGTTGAAAGACCACATCGGAGACAATAAGGGAGCTGAGCTGCAGTAGCCATAGAGGCTTCTGTAATTTGCCAATAAGTTTCACCATTAAAATTCAACATAAATCGATGACTGTTATTGTCAACCATCATGAATGTGACTTGTGTGGCAAATGCCATTTGGCCAGTAGACATTAAAATGCACTCATCACTGTCCATTACCTCCTTGCCATGTAGAAGAAAGTTTAAGTTTTGCTGTTACCTAAAGTTTAAATATTGTTTGCATTAATCTAACTCTAGAATCAGCTAAAGGGGCTAGCAATAGTATTGCAGCCTTGGTTGGAGAACCCTTGCACTTGTAATTTTGTACACAACTCCACAAACCGAGCTGGTTCTAGCTAACACGGTTCCCAAGATACGACAATTTCCGCATCGAGGTTTGTTAAAATCAGTCGCTGTTTGGCGAGTGGTGACCGACATTGGTTGAAGTTGGTTTGGTTGTGGTCTTACTAGGGATGGGTCGGGTTCATTTTTGTTGACTTCGGTTTTGGTTTATTACGCCCATAAAACCGCAGTATCGGTTTTACCACCATCTACCCCAACCAGCTATTTCTAGGTTTTTTTCTTGTAACAGAAGCATTACTAGCTTCTAACTCCTGCTTTCACTTTAAGCAGCGGCACAATCCATGGTCCTGGCTGTAGCACCATTTTCCTCTACTATTTTCTTTTTTAATTTTTAGGAGCTTGGCTGTCATTTATACGTAGAAAATGATACTTATTTTTTTTTTAAATTAGAAAACCAAATCAATTTTTGATTTTTCGAACACCGTACGAAAAACCGACACAAAATCCGAATCGGTTTCGGTTTTCAGCAAAAACCGAAAATTCGGTTTCGGTTACCGGCCCTTCCCTAGGTCTTACTTGTGAAATTGTGCGAAATTGTACTTTATTATTTATTACGAATTTGTTGCTTTCACATTACAGAAAATAATGACTTTCAACTCCTTAATTCTCACTGAGAGATGCTAAAGGGAAACCTTCCTTCACCAACCAATTAGTGAGAACAAGAGAGGGAACCACTGTCGTTTTAACAGCCAGTTGGTTCCAGCAGAACACTTTGCACTACCAGCAAACAATCATGACGAGGTACTGCAAGTGTTCTGCGACCCATTTGCCTGATGAAGATCAAAAATTACTATTGTCGAACTTTAGTAATTCTACTGAAAACTTGCATTTCAACCTGAAGTTGAAACTAACAGTAAAACCAAAGTAAAAATGAGCCTGTCGGTATCGGATTTCATGATTTTTTATATTCCTGTAACTCAGATCAAAAGTGAAACATGGACTGTATAGCACTCGCAATTATGAACGCAACGCTGCAAACCAAGCTAACCTGGTTGACGAGCTTAGAACCATCTGCTGATTTTCCCAACCTAGACGGTGAAGACTGACTAGGGCTGGTACTTTCCGGTTTTTTAGTTATCCGTTTAACCGGTTTTTTTTCCGGTCGGTTACACGAAAACCGTTTTTCCGTTTTCAGCAAAAAATACAGCCAAAAAAAATTTCACTACTGTGTAATACACTATTAAAAAACAAAGCTGAAAAAAAAATATGATTTAGTCCTTGGTAAGACAAGCACAATTATTGACTACATGTTCATTTTCGGATTTAAACTAGAAGAAAGTTGACGTTGATAAATTTAAGTACTTACTTTATCAAGAATTTTGACTTTATGTAGCTTTAAAATTTCTACAAGATGTAAAATTTTACATCTTAACGACAACGTAAGTCAAAAACAAAACAACAAAATTTAATATGTTTTCGTTAATGTTCCATTAATTTCAAATTATGAGCCAGAAAAATTAGCATGTATGCGTTTTCGGGTAGCAACGCATTTCGTTTACGTGTTATGACGGCGCTTCCCTGCCGTTCGCGCTAGGTATAGACGAGTCCACTTCTCCATGAACCGGGGAGGGCAGATTCTGGCCAACATGTCTTTAACTGCGTCGTGTACGCGCTGGCGATCAGCAGTTTGTTTTGAAGAAAGTAAGCAGCTTCGATGGGACAACAAGCCCATGCGGATTATTTGTAAATAAGCTGCCCCCTACCCACCCCGGTTTTCTACTTTCACTGATTTTGAGTATTTGGATTAATAGGCCTAAATGATGACACTTGGCTATTTTTGGCTCGTTCACCGCGGTTTTTGAATGGTGCCCGCATC
Source organism: Lithobius niger (assembly GCA_023313725.1). Lineage (NCBI taxonomy): Eukaryota > Metazoa > Arthropoda > Chilopoda > Lithobiomorpha > Lithobiidae > Lithobius > Lithobius niger. Next base: position 225,795 of record JAHWFP010169984.1, read on the forward strand.
AAACGTTTTTCGGATACGGGCTTTATAATCCGTGTAACCGAACGTGGAACGGTTTCCGGTTAACCGTGTAACCGATCCCAGCCCTAAGACTGACATTGGCAAAGGTTATGTGACAGTCAAGGCAAAAACAAGTAAAAACTAAGGGTTTTTTTTTGCCACTGTCCCAGTGGTTTTGCCTTCAAAAAAACCAAATCCAACACAGCACAGAGGTGGAATGAGACCAGGATTAAAACCAGGGTTGGCAATGAGATATATTCAAAATAAGATAAATAAGCAAAAAAGTTTCCAACAAGCTCTAACACTAGCTCACTATCTGGCTAAGATTCAAGCTCCATCTGTTGTGGGTTAAGACTTACGGAAGAGCGCAAGACTCTGGGATCGATTAATTGGGCTATGAAAATTATCCAAATATAGTTCTAGTGCTCATTAAAGCCAAACCATTCTCTTAATATATATTCCGCCAAAACGTTGTTAGTTCAGGCTAGCCACTCGAATGGTGGACTTCACAGTAGGACAAAGTGAATGTGGAGGTGATCAATGTAGCAGAACAGTTACACACTGCAACTGCTTCCACTGCACATGAGGAAAGGGTATTTTCATAGTTTGGACTGGTGCAATGCAAACTTCAAAATCGTTTAGGCTTCCCCAAAGCTGCCAATTTAATGTCTTTGTTTAAATCTATGAATCAAAACGGGTCATTCCACATCAGATCAACCAGAGCCCCCCGCCACACCATCACCAATTTTTTTCGTTTTTTTTTTTGCAGGTAGGTTTATGTGAGAGACGAACTTCTGCAAAATTTTACACTTCTAGGATCAATATTGACCGAGTTATTAATTATTGAAAATATGCAAATTTAGGCTAGCGCTACCGCTTTTTTGCACAATTTTGGGTTACATTATTGCTTTAAAGGTACGAAATTTGGTTTCTAGAAGTATTTTTCAACAGTTTTGTGTCAACCTGGTCCTTGATTATAATCAGGCGACTTTTTAATTTTAATCAAGTGATTATAATCTAACAACCCTGGCTCAGCTGCACTGTCCTTACTGAACTTTTATCAAAATAAGCTACCCATTTACTACCTAGAATACTGTAAAATCATATTGATACGAGTAACGCTCAAATTCAAATAAAGAAATAATACTAAATTGTATTGCGCGAATTTTCGATAGGCCATATATGAAAATGTTACATTTCAGTCTTCCCATCTTCGCCAGGCTCTCACAGTAAGTGCTTCTTATTGTTTACATTATTGTTTCTGGTTTTGCCATTTTCGTTAGCAGACGACGACGCATGTTGGGAACTTAGCCTATGGCCTACTATATTCACTGGGTAGTGACTCGCATGTGCTCGCTTTGTGTCATTTTCGCGTAAGGTGCACTCCAAACACGTGGCTACTCAAAAGCCAGATTCCTGTATTGGATAGGCCTTGCAGGTTCATTAAGAACTTCCCAGCATCAATTTCGTGCAGGATAGGAAGTGATTCTTGGCTTTTTAGGCATGGATCTCTCCTAGAACTTGAGACTGATTAAGATTGAATGGAGTAAACCAACCCTTTTAGTCTCAAATGTTTATCTGCTTATAGGCTGGGCCTGTGATGTTCGTTAGGGGGACGTTTTGTAAAGTGAACCATTTAGGGCAAATAAAAAATACTTTTCCAAAAATTGTGCGGGTCATTCCTTTGCTTCGCCTTCGAACCAAACGGTGCACAAGATTATCACAATTTAGCATAATATGTAACATGCAAACTGGCAGATGGTAGTTCTACTCTCTCTGTTCCCCTACCTAAGTCGATAGCGGACTTTACCAAAGGCTAAAAATGACTATGACTAGGGATAGGTCGGTTTCATTTTTTTGACTCCGGTTTCGGTTTTCACGCCCAAAAAACCGCGGTTTCGGTATTGGTTTTTGTCACCATCCACATATTTCTAGTTTTTTTCTTGTATCAGTAGTATTACTAGCTTCAACTCACTCCTGCTTTTACTTTCAGCAGCGTCATAGATCATGAGTATAGCTGTGGCACCATTTTCCTCTACTATTTTCGTTTTAATAGCTAGGAGCTTTGCTGTCATTTATACGTAGAAAATGATAATTATTTTTAAAAAAGGAAAACAACAAATCATTTTTTGATTTTTCAAACACCATACGAAAAACCGACACAAAATCCGAATCGGTTTCGGTGTCGGTTTTCAGTAAAGACGGAAAATTCGGTTTTGGTTACCGACCCATCCCTAACTACGATCTACCCAAAATTGTCTCACCTGTACAAGCTAAATTTTGGTATAAAAAATTAAAATAAATCCACCCGCCTGCATGTTGCTTTTGAATGATAAATTGTAAAACAAGGTCCTTTTTTTTGGCCCTTAATTGCTAATGACTCGAGTGCTGTTTTTGTGGCCCCCTTGTTTTGTATTAGAACGGAGAAGCACTGTGGAATGCTCCCATGCAATTTGATGAAGTTCTTTGATTGTTGGGTAATACAAGAGCAAGTGGGGGTAATCTGGAAAGGTGAAAAACTCAATATATTGCCCAACACTCAAAGAACTGCAAGCATAAAATTGCAAGGGAATGCTCCACAGTGTTGCTTCCAAAGATGACGAACAGTTTCTTCAAAATTTAAGTGACTAGTTTTTTGTGTCTAATTGGCAGTTTTTGCGTTACCATTGTTCAAAGAAATGTCTAATTAGCCTATGGCCACTGTAGCTACCGATTACCGGCATTTAAGGCTTCTGCACAAGCCTTTCTACTGTGCCTTGTGTAAAGACTACGCCAGCAACAAGCGAAGGCAGTGATTGACACCAAAGAGAGCAAGTTTCGAGAATTTGTGAGGGCCAAACAAAGCCTTTCCTCCAAAAACGATATGGGAAAAAGTTGTTCAGCTGTTCATATTCTAATTCTAGAGCAACATGAAGCATATCGGTGAACAGTAGTTTTCTGCTCTTAAGCCCTATAAAATTCCTTGAAATTATGAAGGCATAGCCCATTATTTTATTTACTAATTTGTTACCTTAAAAAATCCAATTAAAATACCTGACACCGTATCCCCTTCATGAAGTCTGCCACAACATTAGCAAATAACCACCTGTCACTGACACATTAAAAAGTAAAAAAAAAACAAAAAAAGAACCGCAATTTTCTTCAAAATGCTTGGATTTAAAGCTGAAGCACTTGTTCGTTTAGCAGTGAATCGGACATTTATTTACGTATATTCGATATAAATAATCTCCCAAAAGTTGCGATTTTCAGGGCAACCCTTTGGTAGTTAGTCGTTCCAGCAATGATAAATTTTAGCCATATTTACACCCAATGCCACTTGGCAACTTAATGCTTAAACTAAACAAAACAAATTTTACTCGTAAGAATGCAAACAATGGTTATATATTTACAATTTTGCTGACAAAGTCAAATTTTATTTGACGCATATAATAATAAATCACGTAAAAAAAAAAAAAAAGCCAAGCAAAAAGTTACTTGTCACATGACACAATCGGTCTTAAAATCTATTTAATTCAAACACTTTGGCGAAGATAGGCAACAGTAACTCATGTGTTACAGCATCCAACTAACAATCTTAAATAATAAGTCAATAAATAAGCCTTTTTATTGTGTTACTGCTTAATGTCATTGTAGTTTCGGTTTTGGTAAGGCTTTCGACAGCTTCAAAAGCGGGAACAGCGATGACATTAACCACCACGTTGTCGGACGAAACGCGCTCTCTTCGTTTAGACAGTTTCGCTCACAACTTTTATAACTCGTCAATTGATCTTCTCAAAGACGATGCCCTTTCTTGTCAATTAAGAGCTCAATAACAATTATGACATTACCTTTGGAGGCTCCAGCTGAAAGCCCTAATATTTCCAGAGCCTTTCCCTTGCTCACTTTCGGTTCTGTGGCCATTTTGTATCATAACACCACAGCCAACTCCTGGCGGTAAATCTTGAAAACTATACCACTGATCTTTACCACGGTTCCCTTGGTGTGGCTTACCGCCGCTGCCGCATCAAGAGAACCGTGTCTTTACCAAAGTACCATCAAAAACCGAGACTTGTTAGTTTTTATAAAAAGATGGGGCGAATAGACTGGGAAATGATTCGGACCACTATTTTGATTTGGACTAATTAGACTAGTAGAGGGGGAGAGGAGACATACAGATATCAATTGTGGAAGAGGTACGAAGAGGAGAGAATGGGTTGCACTGGAACCTTTGGGGCCCTAGGAAACTGAATGCCTTTTAGAATTCTGTGGAGGATTGTTGAGGGGAGTATGACACTGGGAAAGAGAAGTCAGGAAGAGGCAGGGAGGAATGGAGAGGGTAGGGGTGGGGAAGTGAAGCAGGTGATTGGGTAATGAAAGCGAGCTTGTAAGACTTGGAGGGAAATATTGGGCGGTGGGGATAGTGGAGAGATTGCAATTTTATGGTAGGAGTATTGGATCTGAAAAAAAGTTGCCAGAGAGTTGGTATGTATGAAGATTGAAGATTATAGAGATTAGCAGCAGAGGTTGCACAGGGAATCAGGGTACTGGGTCTGGGTACTCAGGACGAGATTTTGGAGATATGCTAAAGGCAGGGAAAGTGATCTAAAGGGAAACGCATGAGGAGACCCCTGAATAATAGTGGGAGCAAAACGTTTCTTTGATGAGTGATGGGTTGGCTCTGACTGTGAGAGCTTTTTCCTTGAACAGTAAACGCTGGGAAAGTGTTGGGAGAGGGTGAGATTGCAAGGGTTCTGTTGAAAGCGAAAAGGAGATCGTTAGTGGGAGCGGATGGGACGTTGACAGGCTTGGTCTAGTATGGTGGATGAGAGATAGGGTGTCTTGGTTCGTAAGAAGGGTTAAATACCGTAGTAAGCTGGTGAATTCCCACCCTGTGATAACTACTAGTACTGTTTATAAGATTTCTTGAAGATTTTGACAGTTAGACTGAGAAATGCATTGGAGGATCAAGGAATTGATACAAAGATTGTATACTGGAGCATGTCTTCAGAACTCTTGGGAAGGGGTCGAGGGGGAAAAGAGTTGTTTATGATGAGTGAGACAAGGGTGTCACTGTCTCTAGTTTATCTGAGGGGAGTTTTGGAGGGAAAAAGAGGGAGGGAAATATATATGTTGGCTCTTACGTTTGTGAATGTTTGGGTTCTTGGTGGAAAAATGGAAGGGCTTGAGAAGCTCCTAAAGAGTGTTTGGATTGAGGAGTTGAAAAGTGATGTTTGTAAAATATATATTTAGTTATTAGGCTGTAAGTGTAGGACGATTACTTTGGCAGGATAGAAGGGGAGATGGTGGGAAGACAGGGAGCCATTAAAGAAAGTGGCTTCGTAGTGAGTATAACCGATATGATTTGACTCATGTCATGTTGAAGGGATTGGCTGTTCCAAGAGTTACGTTTACTTTGGTGTTTTGGTGTATGGACGAGCGGTTCCTAAGTAGGTGGAGAGTTTCAAGGCGAACTTGGGAGTTGGGCCTTGGAGGATAGTAGTTTTACTACTTTAAAGTTGTCAGAGGTTATTAGAGGATTGTATGAATATGTTATGAGAAGGGGTGGACCCTACCCGGAGACTTGCGTGGAAATTTGTGCGTTGTATGGAAGAAAAGTTAGAGATGGAGGGAAGATCACTGAGATTACTTTGTGGAGAAGTGATTTGGGAAGGGAAGTCGATTGCAAGGGTACATTGGGAAGAGGAAGAGAGACCAGGGTGATAACAAGTTTCTTTGAGGGAACTGGGGGACTGTTTTGCTGTTCAGGGGGAAGAGATGGTGTCATTGATCGTGCTGGTGGGATCTGATGCAGACAGTGGGTGGGGAAGAGGAGGATGTGACCTGCGGTATTTGTGGGGAGGGAGATGAAACATTAAAGCATGTTCGGGTGGACTGGAAGACTTTAAAAAAAAAAGAGGGAGGGAGGGAGTGAATGTGATAAGGTGGTTTCTAAGCTGAAGGCAAGGCTGCCACTACATTTTTGGGGGCCAGGGGAAAATCAGAAGAATGGGCCTCCTTTAACAAAAAAAAAAAATTGAGAATTTTTTTTTTAGACATTAGCCCACATATATATTTGGTGCTGTATCTTCTTTTCGGATAGCCCTACTTAATTTACCATCTACTTTTGCGAATTGCATCTGTGGAGGGAGGGAGAAGGGGTTTGGTGGGGCAGGTATATTCTGAGTGGGATGGTAGAATAAGAGCAGCAGCAATACTTTGTTAGAGTTTACATCTCATGCCAGTGCCATTTTCCAAACGTGAGAAATCCTCTTTCAATATCATTACCATATTTTAGAAATTTCGCCTCTTGGTATCAGCAAATAGCAACACCTATAAAATTTCCAGTCTTGCCTCCCATACTGGAAGAATTTAGTTTTAAGTTTTTGGCATGTCGAGATTGCCTGTCGTTCAGGAAGCTTTGCCTTTATTTAAACAAAACCAGAGGCCCCATGAACATAAACGTTCATTATATTCCTGCAACATACTTCTTACAGTTTATCTACCTCACCGCACCATAATGCCATTTTGCAATTTTAAATTCGATCCAAATTAAAGCAGTTTACCGTCCCACAACAACAACAAAAAAAAAAAAACTTTTCTCCTCCTACTACAGAAAGTGAGTCCAGTGCTTCCTTCCCTATCTTTAGATTGAGTGTGCGCTCTCCAAAATGTGGTAAGAATAAAATATTACCTGCTTGTTGTCTTCGTGTGAATAAAACGATTCCTTAACAATCTCATCTTTGGCGAGTTGGTCGCCATGACATAGCACCAATCAAATTAGGGAACTTTTTTAGGGAGGAAAAATGCTTCTTGATGCGGCCAAGCAGCATGTTAGCGCATCACAACAATAGCACGTTGCCTGGTGACCTAAAAAATTTGAGGCAAACGTCACACCAAGATTTGGCCTCAAGGGCTTCAGGGATCTGCACAATTCCAAGAAAATAGGTAGCATGAGGCTGTTGGGACCAGCATGAAGCACTTCACACTTGCTAGGATTAAACTTCATGCCATTGTTCAGGGCCCAGTTACAAAGCTACGATTCAAACTGAGAACCCACCAATCATAGCAGCCAAAATGTTGTTCAGAATAGACACCATAGTGGCTAAAAGAGCCTGGCATTGAGTGGCAGGAACTTCTTTTCAACCACCGTCAGATCCAGTATCTTCAGACAGCTAGGCTGAGCTCTGCCACTGTCCCGTCTTAATAGGAATAGGAAAAGGAGGGCCCATTGGGCCTGATGCTGGAGTTAAGTGTACTTACCCCACGTACCATCTCGCATCCCTCTTGAGGGCAGCCGTCGAAAATGGCCAACAACTATTACCTACATTAAAATTATGCCTACAAAGCCAAGCAAACACTTTCTGGAAAGCAACAGCGTTGAAACGTCCTTAGGGCATGGTTAGTTTATTCAAACCAAGACCGACTGGAGTCGAAATTGCAGTTATTTTTCTCCGGATATTCAATTCTCGCACTCACCTAAATAAGAAAGACACGGAAGTTATTCTTAAAGACACTGAGACTAGGGAAGAACCCATTATATGCCGATTTTCTTGACCTGTCCAAAGCCTACTATCGAGTTAAATCACAGTACTTTTCTATATCATCAAATGTGGGTTCCCAGGTGTGTGGTTACTGTGGCAATGGCTATGATCGCAACAGATTCTTGCGAGATGGGGCTCATCCTTATCACGGCAGTTTGGTGTTTCGAATGGTTTTCATGAGGGAGGAATATCTCCATTATTGTTTAACATCTATACTGGCTAATTGCTCACTAAACTCCAGACCATCGATGCTGGAATTATCCAAGGTGAACTTTAGATCAACCCCCTGTGCTATGCCGATGACATGGCTCTTCTCTGTTCCTCAGCTAAAAGCTTACAACTTCTGCTACTGTTGTGTCGATGTAGGAACGTCCCTAGATCTCAAATTCAACATGACCAAATCTGTCAGTTTTCCTCAGAACTAAGTTGCCTGTTGGGACTTAGTCTCTGGCAGCATGGAACGGATGTTTCTTCCCTACACCCAGTGACGTACTAAGAAATGTAGAGCGCCCTACAGTTGCTTTAAAAAGAAATCCTTTAGAGTATGCCCAGCAAGTGAAATACCTAGGCACGGTAAGACCTAAGAGATAACAGCAATATCCTTAATCGGCGAAGAAATACACATATTACGGCAAACACCATTCGTAGATGGTTTCATGGTTGCAGTCACTGCATACACTGTCAAAGATCAACAGTATGCATTTTTGGACTAACGGTTCAACCCAGTGCCTGAACAGCCTCAGAGTGATATATAACAACGGCCTTGGATTCTTGCTCTGCTTGCCCACCTGGAGCAGTGCCAGTTATGTTGTTTGCAACCTGGGGTGTCCCTAGCTTTGGGGAAATTCGCAGACGGATTTTCTATGCCACCCTGAGCAGACTGTTCTGCTCGGAAAAAGCCGTGAAGACAGTATTCCTACTGTTAGGGATACTTTGTCCTCTTGTACGGAATGCTTCAGTGGAGACCGTGAAAGTTGTTCCCGTTTTGTTCTATTTTAGTATTTGATTTTATTTGTAATGGTTCTGTTATAGTCTGAAATATAGTTAAAGTTAATGCCTCTTAGTTACTTTAATAAAATAAGATTTTGGCGACGTTTAATGAACTAGTTTTGAGCCACGAAGAATAATCCACAGCTTCTGTTTTAAAAGGCCTTGTGACAAACCATGGAATATGAAGCAAATGCTACAACATGGATACTCCCATAACTCCTGACAGTAGTGGTATTCTCCCATCTCTGATCACTTACCATAACACCCCAACTGGTCGGTTGTTAGCTGATTGAGTGATCACAGTTGGAACCTAAAACTTGTACTCCATATAAAGGTGCCTTGTACAGCCACAAGTCACGTAATCAATCGCACAAAGAGAAAGAACAAGTTATTCACAGGATAAACCCATTTATTGAAAAAAAAAAGAAAAACTACATCAAACACATTGACAAAAAGTGGCAATAACAATAGGAAAATACATAAAATAAAAACGCGTGTCCTGATTCACATACACAAGTTCTTAAATGTTTTAAATAAATTTAACAATTACACGTAATTTGGGTACCAACTGGATGAACAGCGGGACTGCAATTTCGTAACAAAAAGACAATTCTGGTCGATACATTATTTTGGTCAACTTACCAGAAAATAACTACACACATACTGTAAAAACAACTGTATCGTTTATTAACTGCTGGCTATTCTGCCAATAAATATTAACTTCTACGATTTACAATTTTTCATCACTTCACAACAGCTCGTCTACAGTACGTTTAGCGCTTGTGATTCGGCAATGTTACAAATATTAAATGTAGGCAATTACGTACGATGTTTCACAGCTCCAGATCCTATTGTCTGAATAAGCTGACCATGCCAGCTTAAGCATGCAAATACTTCATGTGGTGCAGCAGACTGAAATATGTAAAGGTGAAAATGTAACCAGATACTTGTGAGTGGACTAAGGGCCAAATTACAGTGAAAATAAATATATATAATAAAAGACTGCACCCGAAGCAGTGGCCAAAAGGTTTTCTTTCATCTACAGCAATGGGCCACAAACAAAAACAGTAGTGCTGGTTTTAAGCATGTAGTGTCTTAGCAGTTGGGACCACAAAGTCATCTTGCACTTTCGTCGTGTCCTTCTAACCAGTAACTGAACCTTATCAAAACAGTGTCCATGCCGATCCCGTTCTTCACAAGCGCTCTTCGCAAAGTTGAGCAGCAGTCAAAAGGGGGCAGTTGAACATGCCGTCTTTATCACAATCAATCCAACAAATTCAAGTGGGAAGCATGGAGGATTGCAGCACCGTGGCAGGCAAAGGCTTTCTCTCTTGCCCCAAGAGTTACTTTCGGAACACAGCTGTGACATTGTGCAAAGATTGAGGGAAGAGTTCAATAGATGAAAACTACTCACCGAACCAAAAAAGCAGAACACCACAATTAACCATGCGTGAGTGAAGGAGTTTTACTTTAAAAGACACTATGTGAACCTTTGGGTACTATAGATAAGCTAGCCTCATTCTTCAGCAAAACTATACCAATATCTACAGCATACAGAACATTTTTAAGGGAGGGGGGATCACGTATAATCGAAAAATGATAGGTGCATAAGCAGATTACTACTAGAGCAAGCCCGAAACATGAAAAAGAAGCCCAATTTATAGGCTGAAATTATAATTAAGTATTGGTGCAGCTTCATGGCAGTCCGAATTCGGTAAACTTACTAGGTCTTCTGCGATTTAACTCTTTCCAGGAAAGCTTTACAATTATTTCGTAAAATGGATATCAGTATAGCTTTACCATTAAGGCTGCACCGCTCTGGATACTGGATCGGATGCAAAAATTTGCTCTAACAGTAACTTTCCTTGTTATAAACGTACTACGGGTATGAAAGTACAAGTCGAGCAGAGTTTGCAAAAGTTAGTTGAGTATACAACAGAGTTCGGGTATTTACTAAACTGTTTCTTTCGTATGTTAGGATAACAGTTAAGATGCTGCGTAATTGACTGTGTGCGTCAGTGCGTACAAATATTTTAAGGACATAACTTAAAAAAATTGTGCAACTTAATTGGGTTTTAATTTGTACCATTAGAAAGATTTGAGGCGAAGAATTTGGTATACCGGAATGTCAAACTAGATAAAAAAAAAAAAAAACTGGCAAAGTTATCACATTTTCAGCACAATCGAATTCCTAATATCGAGTTTGGAATATTTCGACGTTTTCAAGTAAATGAGCAGAATACAAGTGCATACTAGCCTCAGCTTTAATTTTTTAACTATCACACAGGTTTAACACCTACAACTTTTCAACTACCTGTAACTAGTAAACACAAGGAAATTTTATATTTTAATAATTTGACCTTTGAAAAATATTACACAACATTACGATGGTTGTTAATAAGGGATAAAATTTTACATATCCAAGTTAAATTTGGTGAACCTTCAGTTATCAGATCAGTATTAGTGTTGGCGGTGCAGCCTTATTATTTAACCATCACCTGGTAATAGTATAGAGAATTTTAGTATGCTTTGTAACTATCACTTATTTCAGTACCGAAACTAATTACAATGAATATATCTACAAAACCGACATTTTGAGAGGCATGCAAATTGCCTGCACCACATGCAACGCAACTGGCATCCTTTGCAGCCTTAAGTATTAACATACTACATTTTAACCGGGTATAAATTTCTTTAAAATACCCAACAAAAAAGGTACTTAGCATGCCAAATGAGAAATCTTAGTCTTCTAGCAATTTTATTTTTTACAGTAGTCATTCATTGAATACAATAGTTCCTTAGTGAAAAACAGCTATTTCTATTTTGGCCACTACTAACAAATTTAAGCTAACAGCATTCGATGCATTTTATCATCTCACCTTGCAGTGCTTCTGATGCATAATATTTCACGTCAAAGTCTGGATCAGAGTTCAGTTTATCTAAACAGGGTTTAACCTGACCTACCAGTGTACTGTAAAAAAAAAAAGTATGTTCAGAAGCTCTGCAGCCTTAAAAAACTTCTAAAAATTAATTAGAAAAGTAGTACCCTACTGAACTTACCCATTGTCAAGACTAGGTCCAATACGTTGCAATGTTTTGGCTACATTGAACCTCACATTAGCGACTTTGTCGTTTGCCAAGCCCAGGACAGTAGGCAACATTAGCCGTACAGTTATTTCAGTACCACAGGCTTCAGCCAACACCTGAAAAGAAATATCAATGGAATAAGATTGTCTACAAGGCCAAATACGTTAAATATACATGGGCTTTACTAACGTTTGATTTTATAGTGTAACTACATGCAAGTATGAAGCCAATACTTACATTTATACAAAAGAGGCACGTCATGCGGTGCAGGTAGTTCTGGTCCCTTGACATGGCGACAACTTTAGGAATGACGGTGTTTGTGGCCCACTCAGGTCCAAATTTCTCTACTAGTTTCTTTAGTGTAAGAGTGGCTGCTTCCCGGATTGCATATACTACAAGGGAAATTTTTATAACCATCTCAATTACATAAAAAAAATTAACGAATTATTAGAACAAAAACATTCCTGCTCTAAAGACATACCGTGATCCACGAGCCAAGTCATGCAGAGTGTGTTTAGCTTCTCGTCAAAAAACTCCACTCCCTGCAAAGAATTTTGTTTTAGTATTTGAGCTTTGTTTAAACTACACCTGTTTTGAAACTGATACTTAGAATAAACAGAAAAACTGAATCTAAACTTTCAGAGTTGGCAAATCAAGAAGAAATGGCAACACACTGCTTTAATGTAAACAAAAAATATATAGGTTAGGACTAGGGGTGTGTGATTAGAATAATTTTAATTCGAGTTGAGTCGAGCTGAGCAGAGTTTGCGACAGAAGAATCAAGTATCGAGCAGAGTTGGAGTATGTGGTGAACTTACTTATTTTGCAAGTTTCTTTTTATTTGTTAGTATAATAACAAGATAAATGGTGCTTAACGGACTGTATAGGCCGACATGACTGTAAGTATGGTTTAGCAATGTTTAGGATACAACTTTAAAATGTTTGAGCTAGTGACTTGATTTACACTACTGGAAAGCTCTCGTCAAGACGATGAATTTGGTATATTTGAACGTCAAAATCGGTCAAAAATTGGCGGAAGTTATCGCAATTTTACCGTATTCTATTTTTTTCAAGCGACGGAGCCGAGTTCGAGTTCACATTGCATACTCGGCTCGAATTTTTCGAGTATCGCACATCCCTAGTTAGGACACTTAAAAAGAGAAAGTTCGTTCTCGGCCCTTTTTCTCACGAAATCCATGCTGGCGAAATTTTATTTTTTGATCCTTTTTCCATACATTTTGGGGAATTATGTTTTAGTTTGGGTAAAATAAAGAACACTGGCTCGCAATCCTGCCTACCACATGTCCATACAATTATTTAATGACAAGAAGGGTAATTTTATATTTCCATTTCTTACTAAGGGCAGAGTTTGTTCTGTAACTGGTATTTTTACCGCATCGTTTCTTTATTTTCCGTCAATAAATCTGTGCTGGCGGGGCCTGAGAACCAACTTTTCTTTTTTTAATAGTTTTAGTGTAACACAACCACACCAAAAAATGTATTCAGTATCGGTTTGAAGTACTGGATAAAATTTATAGCACCAAACAGATACGTACTGAAACGCGATGGCGATTACTAAGCCCGCGACAGACTGACGGGGGATCACCCCCGTTGCAACAGTCGCTGTTGCCTCCTCCCTTAGTATCGCGAGTTCCGATTGGTTGATTCGTGTTAGGCGCTTGTTGAACACGTTGGGGCCAGTCACGAAATGACGTCATGCTAAGCGAGTTACAGTCGTTTCCATTGGAGCTAGTGTGCGCGCGTCCTGTTGTGTACAGCCGGCTAAGAAGCCAAAGATGGCGACCCGCAATGGATTGCGTGAGCGCTGTTAGTCTTCGTTAATATTTCAAGACTTTAAACAACTTGAAGATAATAAAAACATTAAAAAGATTTCAGAGTTGGTAAAAAATACTGCAGAAGAATAATCAGTGGCTGTCAGCATTCCAAGGTTGCAGAGTTCAGCAGGTGTAGCGTTTTCTTTGGCCGGTGTTTTCAGTGATCATGGCCACAGATTAGAGAACGATTAGAGACAGGCAGACTGTGGTTCCGATAATAGGGGGTTCGGATAACTGAGGTTTTACTGTATGTTATTTAAACAAAATTTATGGATATCCAGACTAAAATAATTAATAAAAAGAAAAGCAAAGTTTTGAAGTGAGGCAAAACATAAGACTGACACCAAGCAACAAAATATTTTCATAGTACCCTCTTCCTATTTTTGCGGTTATAAACAAAGGTAAAATGCTAAACGTATAAACGTTCAACTTCCGGTTAACCGTTTAACCGCCACAACCTTAAAGTCGTATCAGTTTTTAAGCAAAACAGTATATCTTTTTTGAGTAAATCGAATACAAACGGAGTGAGTATCAAAGTTACACATTCGCTTGAGGAATCCCTACTGGCAACGTGAAATTGCTCACATGTATTCTAACGTCCCTGTCTAAGTGGTATAGGTTTCTAAGAAAAATGGTATCTTTAAAGTAAATCAAATGCAAACGGACAGGGTGTCGTAAAGGTACTAATTTGCTAGCGGAATCTCTACTCGGAGTGTGGAATTGCTCACAATTTCTACCTTTTTTTAAAATAAATTTCTTGGAGCCTTACATCATCTGAAACAAACTAATGCTCGTATAGACAACCAGCTCAATTTTGAACCTTACGACTTACAGAAGTCTAGTTAAGAAATAGGGTGAACCTAAGATGCTAACCAAAGACCATTTATTTAAGGACATTATTTCCTGTGGTTTTTTTTCCCCCTACGGGTGTATTGTTGGGCACTTTTTTTTCCCTAGAACCGATGAAAATATTTGTGAGCTTTGTCCTAACAACAGTCCACCCAGCCTCTAAATAAAATTATTTTTTTAAATGGCACAGCAGGCTGAACTTGTCAATAGGTTTGCATATGTTGAAATTTTTTGGTTATTTATATTGTGTTGATTTTGCAAATACTTACCAATTGTCCTGCCAATAATGGCATATACTCTATGATAGCTAGGCGAACGCGCCACTTGGAGTCCTCTGCCAACTCTACAATCGCAGGGAGCAAACTCTGAGATAGTTGCTGGATACCGATCACTTCATTCACACAATCCAAATTGGATATAATATTCAAACGTACTTCGGGGCACTCATCTTTCAGTTGGGAAAGGAATAACGGCAAAAGATGTTCTACAGTGCTATGAAAACAATGACAACCAATTAGTAACATAAAATTAGCAGAGCTAGAATGCAGATATATTTCTTCTCAATACTGCAATTAAAACTCGGTTTGATCACGCAGAACCAAAAATTAAAGGTTTTCACCACAAAACTTGAGAATTTACGACAACCAGTAAAAGTTGTCAACAAATTCGCAAGTTTTGTGGTGAAAACCTTTAATTATTGGTTTTACGTGATTGAACTGTGAGTATTTGTCATGAACCAAAGTAAAACTGAGTCGAACGAATTTTCGGTTTTCAAAACTGCAAGAAATTCAAACCTCTAAGTAGGCATGCAGCAAAAGGTGAATAAACAATTTTGCTATTCTCCCATAATAGGGGTGGCACGATAACCGATATCGCGATAATTTTTTTGTCGTATTGCTCTTTTTCTGCTTTATCGAATTATTGTGCAAACCTCGATGCTTAAATTATCATATTTCAGAAACCAAAATAGTTTGAAACAAGCACTTTGCGGCGTTGCGTGTGGAATTACAAGGGATCTCCAACAAAGTGTGCAATACTGTTGCTAGCCGCTATTCAGATGATTGTAGAAATAGTTAAGCATTAAGTAACGGCACAACTGCTGAATTACGCATGGTGAGGGAGTAATGAACAATGGCATGAGCCATTTCACGTCAACAGCCCAAATTACTGCCACACAATTCACATATTCGTGAAGGCTGCACTGTAGGAATCAACCAAGGTTTTTTTTTTTTACTTACCAAAATTAAAATAGTTATCCCAGCCTCAAAATTGGTTTTATAAAGATATTATCGATTATCGCGATACTAAAAAAAAAATTTTTTTTTATCGTGCCATCCCTATCCCATAAACACTTCCACAAATTCTAAAAAGGATGGAAAAAAAATAGTTCATAACTAGAAAATGCCCAACCACCCGTTACAGCTAAGTTGGTATCATTTGTCTGGCCAATTTCAGTGATGGCTATTTGTTTACTTTAAGTCTTGCGCCAACTTTACACGCGTAAAAACACAGTAAAACTAACATTTTGAAAGCAATGTACATTGTATTGTTAACCTTTTAACCCTTTAAGCAGCATGAACGTATATATACGTCAGCAACGATGTGGCCCAAGTGGAGCAACGACGTATATATACGTCGAAATTTTTATGGGGAAGTGCGGGTCGAAAAATGCAATTGTCGGCCAAAATATCGACATGAGTAAACCTTAAATTCGCTACCCGATATGTTGTGCAACGATTTCTGTAAACAAAACGTTGTTACCGATGTCTATAACTAAACAAAAAGCACTTTAGTTGAGTGTAGTCTCACTAAAAACTGCAAAAATGTGGTGTTCGTTCTTTTTTTCCGAAGTTCAGAAGCAAAAACTTGGTCATTTTCGATCAGCGGTAGCGTTCGAAGCATTTGACTGGGCGCCGCCATCTTGGGTTCATTGAAAAGCTGGAATTCCCCTCTATCCGGGCCTGTCAACACATTTTCTAGATGACCGTTCTAGATGACATTGGCCAATCGGGTAGAATGTAAGAAGCTGTTTCTGGCTGTTTCCAGCTGCATTTCCAAAGGAATTGAAGATCGCGTTCCCCTATTGGCCAATTGGCACCATGTGACCGGTTTGGCGCGCTCTCATTGGCTGACGGGCGATTTCACAATGGCCGCCATAGCGCGCTTCGGATTTCACGTGAGCGCTTGTGTTCAGTGTTCGCTGTTGAAACTTACGAGAAACATTATGTTTCACAACATTAAAAAATTAAAACAGCAACTGCGATGCACAACTAAATTGGAAAAGGAGCCTATAAACCGTCACACTACCGCTTATCAGGTGGGAACAACGATTTTTAGCCTAACTATCGCCGACTTGCGGACGCGTTTTTTTCAACACGGGGGTTTTTCAATTTTTAGTTCGTTACAGCCCGTAATTAAAAATTTGATTCTCCGAAACTATTACACCAATTTATCTGATTTTTTCTGTGCATAGTAATGAATATCTGTTGCGTGCACGTAGCAATTTTAAGATAATCGTGTCCAATATTTTTTGCAAAAATAAATATTTCGTTAGTGTCTCACTCCGGCATAGGTGCGAAAAAAAACTCGCTCCGTGCACGAACACAATTTTTTTTTTAACTCGCTCGTTAAAGGGTTAAGCAGTATGAATGTATATATGTCCAAGCTTTGAAATGAAACTGCGGGTCGAAAAATGCAATTTTCGGCCAAAATATCGAAATGAGATAAGCTGAAATCGCTATCTGACGTGTGCATAGATTTCTGTAAAAAATACGTTAACGATGTCTATAATTTTATAAAAAGCACTTTAGTTGAGTGCAGACTCACTAAAAATTGCAAAAATGTCGTTCTCATTGTTTTTTTTCTTAAAGTTAGAAACCAGAAAATCATCGTGTTGACAAAATGTGTCCGAAAGTCGGTGTTAGTTAGGCTAAAATTCGTTGTTCCCACCTGGATAAGCTAATATAGTGAAGGTTTAGAGGCTATTATTTTTCAACGACGAACTGAAACACAAGGGTTCACATGAAATCCGAAACGAGCGGCGGCAACCATGTTGTAATTGCCCATCAGCCAATGAGAGCGCGCCAAATCGGTCGCGTGGTGCCAACCGGCCGATGTGGGAACGCGATCTTCAAATGCTTTGTAAAGTCGGCTTGAAACCGCCAGAAAAGGCCTACTACAATCCGCCTGATTGGCCAATGCCAAATGGCCACCGAGGAAATTTGTTGAGGCCTGGATAGAGGGGAATTCCAACTTCCCAACGAATCCAAGATGACGAATCCACTACTGCTGATCAAAAATGACCAATGAAGACATTTTTTGTAGTTTTTTAGTGAGTCTATATTCAACTAAAATGGCTTTTTGTAAAATTATAGACATCGTTAACATCGTTTTTTTTTTTTTTTTACAGAAATCGATGCACAACATATCAGGTAGGCAATTTCAGCTTTTCTCGGTTTGATATTCTGGCCGAAAATTGCGTTTTTCGACCCGCAGTTTCCCATCAAAGCTTGGACGTATATATACGTCGTTACTGCGTTAGGATGATTTTTTTTGGACGTATATATATATGTTCATACTGCTTAAAAGGTTAAATCTTCGTGCGCAAAGATTCAAGTGCAACATGGAGTAAGCGTACATCAACAAACGTTCTCTGCTGTGGTGTGATCTCCTGAAGAAGAGGAACGGTGTTTTCTTCTCGAAAATTTAACTGAACTGTTGTTAAAACATGCTTGGAGGTGATAAAAGTGTTTGCAATCATTTAATGTGTCTGAATATTATCACTGTCTACGCCGTTTACCGGTTTTTGCATTGTACGTATTCTGTTTACCAACATTTGAACGATGGTTTTAGGGTTGGACTTGATAAGACTCGCTCATTTCTCTACCTGCACCCCCGCACTTTCAACACAGTTTTCTTTTGCACGAAGAGTCACTGCGGCTTCGGTAAACCCAACTAGGGGGTCTGGGGGAGCACTGCAAGCTCCCCCAGTGGTGTCCGGGGCGAAGGCCTGGAAGCTTAAGCATTTTACGCTATTTTAGTACCTGTTTCTGAAGCACTGAAGAGT
This sequence comes from Lithobius niger, assembly GCA_023313725.1. Classification (NCBI taxonomy): domain Eukaryota; kingdom Metazoa; phylum Arthropoda; class Chilopoda; order Lithobiomorpha; family Lithobiidae; genus Lithobius; species Lithobius niger. Next base: position 244,139 of record JAHWFP010169984.1, read on the forward strand.
AACAAATTGTCAAGCAAATTTCGGTGATTTATCTTATTCGTTCTTCAGGATGGCAGGTTTCGTAAAAACTTAATTGTGACTGCATCATATTTTTTTAGGCATTTCTTTCCACATTCAATTAAACAGAGTTCAGTTCAGAATTGTGTAAACAGGCCTGTAGCTAGCCATTGACGATTGGGGCTTGGTTTAAGTGTACATTTTTTAGCTTTAAGCTACTGTATCATGAATTGACGAACTGCTAGGTGCAAGCATGGGCAATAATAGGCAAGGGGTCACCCCCTCCCTTGCTGGAGGCAGACAATTTTATTTTTAACCCAATGGTGACGCGCTATTGATAAATCCGTAGGAGCACGAACGCACGCTCCAGCCGACCTACGGAAAAATCCAAAGGTCGTTTTCTGATGCTGCCCCTGAATGTTGGCAGCACGCTAGCGACCAGACGATGTCACCGTCAGCAAGCCACACTTTTACCAATTGCAACATGGCGTCAGATTTGAAATTCCATGCATTGGTTCGCGAGGTATTAAAGTAAACGGTGCACATTTTTTTTCACAAATCGCTTTTGCGCGCCCTAAATGGATTCCAAAATCAGGGGCAGCAGCGGTAGCGAGTCAATCTACGAGGATGACCGTGATAAACTTCGAATTGACAACTCTTAATAACCAGTCGGCCATGTGACCACAGCTGTGTTTTGCCATCGTGGCGGCAAAATCAAGATTATCCCAGGGAACTTGTTCTCGCCTGGAGAATCTAAGTTCTCTGGGTCGATACGACGAAACTGTTACAATAATGGGATCTTCCCCTATGCCTACGGCTTGTTTTTAGCTCATAAATGCAGTCATTTATGCATCACATCCGTCTCTATCCCACTTCCCCCTACCCTGCTCAAGTCAATCCACTCTTTCCTTGACGTGAATGCTCGATTCCGTGCAGGGAGGCGGGCGGGCTGTGTTTGTAACACAGTTTCGTCGAATTCGACTCAGAGAACTTAGGATTCTCCAGGCGAGAACAAGTTCTCTGGGAGAATCTTCATTTCTCCATCGTAAAATCCTCCTCACTGTGTTACAATAATGGGATAGATTAGTAAGCAGTGCACCGAACTCGGAATCGCTCCGAAGATGGTTGTGGCGACGCTGCTCCCACTTGATAATCAATCCGTACCAACACCCCAGACCACCCAGGGAACCCACTCATCCGCCACTTCGGCGTCCAAGTAAGGGTCCCAGAGGAGGGCCCCTGCGCCTTGCAAGGCCAAAGGTCGGACGAACCAGGCTGCACACTGCCAGTCCGGCGTCACAAGTACCACCCACTTCACTCGATCCACAACGTGCTTGTCCATGCAACGTCTGATTAAAGGACACGGGGGGAAAAGGTACGGCAAGAACGGCCCCCACTCTACATTGAATGCATCCACGAACTCTGCCCCTGGGCAGCGCCCCCACGAACCAAATCGTTGCAATTGGGCCGTCGCCTCCGATGCGAACACATCCACATCTGGCGTACCAAACCACCTACAAATCTTCCGAAACACCGCAGTACACAACCGGAAGTCAAACCTGTCCCAGAAATTCTGAGTCAGACCATGCGCTGCACCATTCCGTTTCCCCGGCACAAATGCCGCCTGCACCACACAATCCAGCCGACGTCTATGTTGCTCCAGACTACGGACCATAGCGTTGAGTACCTGGGACTTAGTCCCCCCTTGGTGATTCACATAAGACACGGCCACCCCATTATCGGAAAGGATTCGCACGACCCCGTCTTCTCCAAAAACGTCTAGCGCTTTCAGTATTGCTAATATATCTCTCGCATTGCTACGCAAAGCAGCTTCCTCGGGCTGCCACCTTCCCTGCGCCTGCGAATCCCCCGTGGCCGCTGCCCAGCCTATGTCCGAAGCGTCTGTCGTCACCACCACTTCGGCCTCTATCGAGACCCAGGATTTTGCTACCACGAGACTCGGCCCACCAATCCAAATCCTTGCAAGACCCAGGCGAGAGGCTTCCTCTGCGTTTCCCCGCACGACACCAGGTCACCAGATCCAGTTGCCACCAACGCGTGTGCAACTTGCCGTCCTCCACGGAACACAAACTTTCTGCCAGGTCTAGCAACCTTTGAAGCTCCTTAACAATAGTGACCGGGTTTCGTTGCAGCACCGCAGTCAGTCGCAGCATACGAGCCCGCTTCTCAGGCGGTAGCACAAAATGGGCCGACCTTAGATCTAACGTCATACCCAAAAACTGCAAAACCTGCGACGGTACCAGAACACTCTTTCCATAATTCACGAAAAAACCTAACTTCCACAAGGTTTCCAATACCCTCCGCACACCAGCTGCTGCGGACGGACCTATCACCGTAAAATCAACCAGGTACACAAAACACCGGCCCGGCGCAAGAATCGCCTCATTACTGACATAAGTTTCATAAAAGTACCCGGGGCCGAAGCCAAACCAAATGGCAACACACAAAAGCGATATAAACAACCCTGCCAAGAAAACAATAACAACCGTCGAGCAACGTCCTTTATTGCCACTGCATAATACGCCCGAGATGGCAAGGGTGTGCGATACTATCGAATTTCGATACTTTTTCCGATACTTTATTGGTATCGTTAGTGGTATCGAAATTCAAAACTTGGTATCGAATTTTCGGTAGTATCGAAGGTATCGAAAAAGTATCGTTTGTTTAAAAAATACTGCAGTAGTAATAGAGTTTACATCGTTGTAGATCTGTGAACGATAGGCCTAACTAACGTTTAGTTGCCTAAGAAAAACAGCAGTTTCACTCTTTTTAATGGGCCACCTACCTATTCACTCTTTGTTTGTGAGAGTAATCTGCACCAAATAAATCGTAAAATCCCAAGAAGAATGGTGATTACTGGAACAGAATACGTTACAGTTGATTGCTGACTGTTTATGGAAGCCAAGACTTCATTATAACGGACGGTTGCTAGTGTACATCGTTGTAGATCTGTGACCGATAGGCCTAACAAAAGCAGCAGTTTCACTCGTTTTTAATGGGCCACCTAGGCTACCTATTGACTCTTTATGAGAGTAATCTGCACCAAATAAATCATAAAATCGCAAGAAGAATGGTGATTACTGGAACAGAATACGTTACAATTGATTGCCGAGTGTTTATGGAAGCCAAGACTTTATTATTATAACGTTGCTGGTCTCTGTTGTTGAGCATCGTTTTAGTGCAACTGAATCATGAGCAGCCATCTTGCACAATGCATGATGGGTACTTTTCCTTAAAAATAAAAATAACTAATTTGTTTTAAACTTACTTAAAAATTTTAAAAATAAACTGAATCTTTTGTGCAAATAAATTATAAATTAAAAAATATTTTATTTATATTTGTGTACATAAATAAAAATATATAAATTCCGGAAAGCAAAGATCTTCAGGCTTGTTAGCTTCACTAAGCATTAGGCATAGATCCTGACAGCAACAATCCTTTGTAACTATCTTGTTTTAAACTAAAATTTAATTTAATTTTTTTATTAAGCTGGATATGTTTGTGTCATTAAATTACAAATATTAAATTCATGTATATTTTCATACATAAATTTAATATGATTTTATAAAATATATATTTTAAAAATGTACTGTTAGTGAAGAAATCCAGAAAGCCTATCAAAGTAAAAAAAAAAAAAAAACCATTTGATGCTTTGTTTCATAATTACATAAGTATAATATATAATTTTTTCTGTATTGCTTTATTTGTAATGTCAAATACATAAAAATGTAAGTTAATTCCATGTAGCCTAGCCCAGTTGTCTGTAGGATTATTAATTAAAATTAATAATTTTTTTATTACTACTATTAAGCCTTTATAAAACTTTTAAGGTTCATTTTCTAACGTAACAAAGAAGTTCATCTCAACATTGTTGTCATCTGAAATATTTCTGTGAACGGTAATTGTAATGAAGGAATAAAGGAAGCTACAGATGAACTCATTTGAATTTGTTTATTCCTACTGCTTTCTTAAAAAAGGTATCAGTACCGAAAAAAGTATCGGTCTCGAAAAAAGTATCGGTATTGAAAAAGTATCAGTATCGAGAAAGTATCGGTATCGAAAAAGTATCGCGATACCGATACTCAGATTAATAAAGTATTGGTATCGATTTGAAAAACCTGGTATCGCACACCCCTGCGAGATGGATGGCTACGCCCTGGCTGTAAATGCTCTACCACCCTTGGTAGTGTATCCAAGTAGCACTTTCGCACCACTACAAACTCGTTCAAGCCTTTCAAGTTCAAAATTATCCTGATCGATCCTTCCGGCTTTGCCACTGAAAAAATCGGGGACACCACGCTCCCATTCTTAAGCCGTTCAATCACTCCTTGTGCCAACATCTCGCGCAATTTGGGGCAATCTCCTTAGCATCGTCCAGTAATGGCGGTCCTGCCGAAACCGCCATCAGTGGCGGCGTATTTCCCAAATCTAAACCCGCACCATCAACAATACCCAACACTGCCGGCGACGCAACCAATGGCCGCCCAGTCTGCACGATGGCCCCTTAAATTCCCAGCACGCCACGTGCTCATAATCTTATAAACTGTTTTGTTCTGAACAAACAATCCAACAACGCATAAAACAAAATATCTTACGCTCAGTCAAGCCGATGCCTCTGCATGCCCCAGCGTTCCGCATCACTCAAAAATTTTTTTTACGCAAACTGACCGATGGGGAAATTAATCAACAAATCCACATTCCTCGCTGTCACCATCAACAACGCTTATCACTCAGGGCTCGAAATGAGCGGTATCGCATCGCAATTTGCACCACAAATTTAAGCTTTAGCGATGCAAAATTAAATAATGTATCGCAGTTTAGCGATACAACTGTATTAAACGAGACAACATAACAGCGTAGTCATGATCGTATTGGCTTACATGGTGATGCTAATCCCTCCTACTTTATAGGCAGGCCAAGCATCGCACATGCATTCTGGGAATCATTGGTCCTACCACCAACTTCGGTATTTAGTCGGTGGCACTTTCGTTTCAGACACGGGTCAGAATAGTCTTAACGTGCATCGGATGCCATTGTCTTGACCAAGCATCCGTGCGTGTATCAAAGTAAAAGTGAAACAAAAATGGCTATTGTTTCAAATAAAGTAAAGACCATGCAAAGGTAATTGTTTGGTTTACAGGCGCGTGCGGGTGCTTTAAATTATCGCGGGTCAAAACTTTTTATTTGAAACTTGGTTCACCCGCTAAAAATCACATTTTCTCCAAATATTGACCGTTTTTGACATTCCAGTAAACCATTTTAACCGCCTCGAAACGAGCTTTCCAATGGTGCCGATTTCAAACCTCTAGCTCATACCACATTTGACAAAAACTAAAAAACTTTGAATGTTAGATGATATAAATAACATTTTTAAGAATATTATATTTTTTTTAGGCTGACTTCATATTCTTTCAGCTTTGAGCTAGGTACATGTCAAAGAAATGTGGTTAGTTAAATAAAATAAAATGCCTGGTTGCCTGGTGCTTCAATTTGCAACCTCGCCCGTAAACCAAACAATTTTTTTTGCGTGGCCAAACTTTTTTGGTTTTTTACTAAATAATATTCTTTAAAAGTTGCTAATCATTTTTTCGTGACTGCTACGCAAATTTGTATTTTGTATCGCACTTCTGCTATACAATTTTTCTAAGACAATTCGAGCACTGTCACTGTCCGCCAACTGCGGTCCCAGCCGGTTTGGTCGTTTCTAAACTGTTGTCTACGAAAACCACAAATTAAACATTATGAACCTGAGAAAACCGCACTGAACCACCTTTAACATCCTCAATAATCCCCTACATCCACGTGCGGACACACCGGGCAGGCCTACCAGACCGCCACTTTCTCAGTTCTCACAAAACTTTCCGCCATTTTTATACTCTCCAACCAGCCTCTAAGAAATTATTCACCCAAATCGCATAGCCTCGTAGCCACGCTGCTTGCTTGGAAGAAATGGTGCTCTTCAGTTAACTGTGAAAAAGATCGTGCGGAAAGGCTCTCCAATAGCAATGTCAAAATCGTAGCTCAAGATTTTCCGACTGCACGCGCCAGCGGTAAGGAAGAGTGGATGGACTCGAGCAGGGTAGGGGGAAGTGGGATAGAGACGGAAGGGACGTAATTTTTGCATAAATGACTGCATTTATGAGCTAAAAACGTGCCGTACGCATAAGGGAAGATCCCATTATTGTAAAACAGTGAGGAGGATTCTGCGATGGAGAACTGGTGATCGCCGAGCAATTCAGTTGCCGGAGTTGTTTTTTGTTGCTATTGCGTTATCCCAACATTGCCGTAATGTAAACAAATAACTTTTTTGGTGTAATTAGAATTATAGAGTTATTTGCTTATTTGCTATGGATTTGAATGTGTCATAGTAGTATATTTTAGCGGTAATAAAACTGTTGATCGGCGAGTTTTTTTTTTCGCTGTTGAGTATTCCCGTAATGTGAACAAATTTATTTTTGTGTCGATTTTCCTCTATCTAACTACTGTAGTTTATTTGTTTATTACTATTAGATTAGTACTATAGTCTAGCGGTAACGTGCGATAGGCGATTCCGGAATTTGTTTTTACGGCTGCGTTATTACGGCAATGTTGTCGACTATCTATTTATAATTTCGCAATTATTTGCTTAGATTAACGCCACCGACTACAAAACCAACTGTTTGTTCCATTACAGTACTAATTTATAAACCAATCCGACTTTTCAGATTGGGAACGGGTTGTGTTTATAACGCTACGCTGTAGTACGACGGTGGTAGAATTAGGCCTACCGTAAATCCCCGCAAAGAAGAATGAGTTTTTGTAAATGACACTAATGGCTAAAATGACTCGCTTATAAGCCCAGGGCTTATACGCGAACCGCGTTTTTTTTAAAACTAGGTTGTATAAAAACTCGCAGTGTTTATTAAATAAATCGTTAAATATTCCTTAACTTTTTTTAAGAAATGAGTTTTAAAAAATTGGCGTCGCTTATGGAGTGAGTTGGTATTTTTTGCCGTCACCCATGGAGTGAGGCACTAACGAAATATTTATTTTTTAGAGAAAACTACTGGACACAATTATTTCAAACTTACTACACGCACGCACGTGTACGCAACAGATATTCATTAAGGTGCAAAGAAAAAAATCAAATAAATGGCTTTAATGATTTCAAAGAAACTTTTTTTTTAATTACGGGCGGTAATGAACCAAAATTGAAAATCTCCGTGTTGACAAAACGCGTCAAAGTCGGCATTGTTAGGCTAAAAATCGTTGTTCTCACCTGATAAGGCGATAGTGTGAAGGTTTACAGGCTCCTTTTCCATTTTAGTTTTGCGTCGTGGCTGCTGTTTTAATTTTTTAATGCTGTGAAACATATTTCTTGCGATTTTCAACGATGAACTAAAACACAAGCGCTCGCGTGACATCCGAAGCAAGTGGCGACGGCTATGCTGAAATCATGCATCAGCCAATGAGAGTGCGCCAAATCGGTCACTTGGTGCCAACCAGCCAATGAGGGAACGCGATCTTTAAATGGTTTGGAAAGTTAGTTTGAAATAGCCAGAAACAATCCGCCTGATTGACTAATGCCAAATGGCCATCGAGAAAATATGTTGAGAGGCCTGGATTGAGGGGAATTCTAGCTTTCCAACAAATGCAAGATGGCGGCGCCCAGTCAAACGGTTCTTTCGCTACCGCTGATCAAAAAAAGATCAATTTTCTGCTTTCTAACTTACGAAAAAAGAACGAGAACGACATTTTTGCAGTTTTTAGTGAGTCTACAGTCAACTACAGTGCTTTTTACAAAATTGTAGACGTCGGTAACAAAGGTTTTTTTTACAGAAATCTATGGATAACAACGTCATGTAGCGAATTTCAGATTTTCTCACTTCAATATTTTGGCCGAAAATTGCGTTTTTCGACCCGCAGTTTACCCTTCAAGTTGGGATGATTATTTTTTTTTCCACGGCGAAACCTGGTTACAACGGAGCAGGCCCGATTTGCAAAACTTTTGTTTCAGAGGACCAAAAATAAAAATTAAGCCATTTCTCTAAATTCTTGATAGAACATATGTTTTTCTTCCTAGAATACCTATGCTACCTAATTACATTTTTCCATTATTGTCTGTAATGCAAAAG
>JAHWFP010169984.1:257271-268406 GCA_023313725.1 Lithobius niger
CTATGCTACCTAATTACATTTTTCCATTATTGTCTGTAATGCAAAAGTTTAATTCGGGATGGTATTTTGGAATGAAAACTTATTTTCCATTCCTCTGCCCTGGATGGAAAATATGTCTTTATCCCTACAATACTTAGCCAATTAATTTTTTGAATTACAGACAATAATGGTTATATGGTAAACTTATTCTGGCATAAAAGGAAAAAGAAGCCTTGCAATGTTTTTTCCCTCAGACTTAATAATAGGTTAAGTGAAATATTACATAATAAAATAAAATGGCAAAGGAAACAAACAATTTATGTTATCGGGGAAATTTGGTTAGCTTACTGGGGCATTTATAAGACTGTCGACACCTGCCCCCATAAAATCATTATCCTGCATAGAAGCTCATGGGCTTATATCCGGAGCATGGGCTTAAATTCGAAAATAAGCCCAGGGCTTATATGCGGGGATTTACGGTATTCGTTTAAGCCTAATTGCACGGACATCCCCAATATTCCGCGATTTCGGTAATTTTTTAGAGATCGGCTTATGTTCATTAATGTTTACAAACTAACATGGAGAATCACGCAGTGGATGACCAAAACTGACTTTTTTTTTAGTATTTCATTTTTATTCCTTTTTACAAATTTTTCTCACGTTAACCTTTTTGAGTCCGAGCTACAATACATCGTTGCTCAAATATGACGCCGAAAACGTCGAAGGAACGATACATCGTTCGCTCAGTTCTACGCCCTGTTAAAAAAAAAAATCCTACTGCGTACATCGGAGGGTAACTCCGATTGAATTAGGTATTTTGGAACGTATATTTAAGGTTTATTTAATTCAAATCATCTTTTTATTACCTAAGTCGATGTTATTGTTGGCATCGTCGCCAAAATCGACGTTAAAATTGAGTTTGTTTGCTGAAAGCAGCCCTCGGTTCAAACGATCGTATCCCTGGAACTCCGCAACGTGCAACCGCCATCTTGAGTGCATTCGAGAGAGGATTCCCAATTTTCTAGCCCGCGAAAAATGATGTCATCAACTCCGACGTCACTGCCTGTATTCCTCGAATGAAAAGTGCTGTTTCAACGGCCCTGTTCAAACTCTTCCCGATCGCGGCACGTGACCCGTCGGCCGTTCATTCGTGACGTCACGTGAAGCGACTAAAGGTTGTATCCATTGGCGCTAACAGGAGCGCGTTCGCTTGCGGGCAGCCGGTCAATATGGCCACTCAGGACGAAATGGTAGTGAGCTTTCAGCGATCGTAAATATTGGGGGAATAAAGCAATTTTAAACTATTTTTACAGAAATAAAACATAAAATAATGATCTGAAGTAATAACAGGCGTTGTGACGGAAGAATATCGAGTGGATGTTATCAGTCCGAGTACTGTGTGTTGAAACTTTCGTTAACGCTGTTTACATAGTCTAACATTAAGATTTTTTTAAATAAAGAAAACGTACGACGATGGACCTAATTATATTTCTGTTCAATAATTCACAATATAATTATTACGTCTGCAAATTTTTATACGCCAAGACCGCATAGTTTTTTTAGTACAATTCATTTTCGTGAGGCATGCAACTTGTTCATGGCCTTTCTCACTCACGAATTGAAAAAAAGGCGTGGACTTAAAAGGGTTAAATTGAATTAGACAAAATACACTGAAATTGAAAATACAAATAATTCAGGTCTAAACTAAAGGGTAAACCAACATAAAATAAACCACATAAAACCGGTCTATCAACATAAATGAGCATATATATTTGAAAAAAGGGGGATGAAAATCGTTTTCATAGCCTGCTATTTCAAAAATTGTAGCCTAGGGTGAATTTGTAACAAAAAAGTGGGTAGCTAAATTTACTTATTGTAGCTGTGGTCAAACCACAAAATCTGGTTGCCTTATGAATAATCAGATGTTGTACGGAAGGTTTTAGAATTCAATTTAGGTTCTAAAACCTGAGCGGATGATATATTGTTGTCAGACATTTTCGACGAAGTTTTGAAGCGATGATGGCTTACTTCCTATTAAACTTTACATCTAGCACAAATCAATTTTGATCTTCTGTACTGCACACATTTTTAAGGCCATTTAAAAAAAGAAAGTTGTTTCTTGGGCGGAAAAAAAAAATTTTCCATACGGGTGGGCGGTTTTTTTTAGCCACACCAACAACAATAATTGCTGTTGTTAAGAGTAATAATAGATAGTAGTAATAATAAGAGTAATAATGATATACTCTGATCCCTATTGTTGGTGTGGTGCTTGTGATGTTTTTTTTTTGTCCGGTGTCTCGTAATCGTATTTTGCTGCAAGCGCTGCGGTAAATAGCAAGGAAAATTAAAAAAAAAAAATCCGTGCGGCGGCTTTTAGACGGTGCGGCGATGCCCGAGAAACAACTTTTTTTTTTTAAATGGCCTAATGGGACTTATTTTCAAGACAGAAAATACTAACTTGTGTTTTCCTAAAATGGGCGAAAGACCCATAATTACAGATGCCAAAGCAGACTTCACATGAGAATTTGCATCAGTCACCAGATCTTTCACACATGGCAAAATATTCGACATGATAACCGTCTCTTGAACTGCGGGATCCAAGTTCTGGCAAAAATCTGAAAGAAAAAAAGTTTTCGTAACAAATCAACTTCACTGTAGCATGTACACATCAATACAACTTTAAACCAAATTTCTATAGAATTTACCTTTGATTTTATGTGCAGCAGCTGCTTTAACTTCCGACTCGCAATCCTTCAACAAGGATTGAAATGCAGGAACCAGGTCGACCTTCGTTATCTCCGGACCAACTGCTTTTTGAAGCTAAATAAGAAAAAAGTGAAACAAAATTTAAATGTAGGCCTACCTGAAATGAACCATTAGTAACAAGTAGCGGTATTATTATCTAACCCTTTCAGGCCTAACACCATTTTGATTTTCCTATTGAAAATGGTTACCGCCAAAACATAGCTGCCGTGAACAAGTTGCATGCCTCACGAAAATAAATTGTAATAAAAAAAAATAAGTGGTCTAGGTGTATAAAAATTCGCAGACGTAATAATCATAATGTAAATTATCGAGCAGAAATATAATTGGGACCATCGCCCTACGTTTTCATTATTAAAAAAAAAAATCCTTAAGTTCCAACTACGTAAACAGCGCTCACGCAAGTGTAAATTACAGTACTCGGAATGATTCTCACTGGATGTCGCAACGCTTGTTACTACTTTCTGATTCATTTTTTCATGTTTTATTACTGTACAAGTAGTGTAAAGTTGCTTATTTCCTTAATCCTTTGGGCCCTAGAAGCCGATATAACGGAAGAAAAGAAAACCTTAGGGCCCAGAGGGTTAATATTTACGATCGTTGAAAGCGCAAGAGACGTTTACCTGCTAGCGCCAATGGATGCGACCTCGACTCGCTTTGCGTGACGTCACTAGTGAACGCCCTAGTGTTGGGCGGTAAACCGGTTCTCACGGTGCACCACAGTACCAAACTTGCAACGGTACCAAATACCGTGCATTGTTAAAATACCGGTATTGTTTTAATATGAAAAAAGGCACTAAAATTATAATAGTTCATTCAATCCTTGTGTTGTAGTGCTCAAAGCAGTACAATAATCAGTTAAAGGTAAACAATGGGTAAATTGGAATTCTAAAAAATGCACAAAAGTGGAGCCAAATTTCTGTAACTTTGATGTTATTTGCATTTCTACTTGGATAGCAAGTTAACTACAAATTTTAGAAAAGGTTTTTTTTGTAACAAATATGTTCTCAAACATGCATTAAGCTTAAATCAAGGGATAGAGGAAATCATTTTTTTTCCATTAAACGATATCAACAAATCTAATTTATCAATAAAATTTGTGGTTATTATTTAAGAATCACGTGTTGGCACCACAGCACTATATCAGACACCACGTCATTTGCGAGTACTGGAGAAAACCGAGTACCAGGGTATTACGTTAAGAACCAACAGAAAAATAAAATTGAGTTCAAAGATCAGTACCCTACTTGATGACTTTTTTTTCTGTGTATTTATTTGGAGGGGGAGGATGGGCTACGTGAATGAAATTGGCGATTCCATTTCCAACCTTAATTAGTTTGATCATGTTACTTAAAAAAAATACCATTGGTACCGGAAGAAGTACCGCCAAATTTTAAGAACCGTTAAATACCGAGTACCGCGGTACCTAGGCTGGTACCGGCACTGTCATAAAAATTTCAGATACCGCCCAACACTAGAACGCCCCCTTCGCGATAAAAGATCACGTGCCTCGATCGAACCAATCAGCGCTAACGATACCGAAGAGTTTGAACAATGGCACATTTCATTAGCAAATTTACATTGCGGTATTTACATTACAGTATTTTAAAGTACTGTTTCATTGTAATCGGGTTAGGCCTAGATTTCAAAAGTTATTTCTTTTCATCATGATGTTGCATCCTTAAACAGCTACACATACACAAGCTTTAATTTTGCTTCGCAAAAATTGTGGTGCAAATAGAATACTTACAATAACCAATTAATAACTTACATCAATAAACTTGTCAGCCACCATGTAGCGCACTCGCCACGATTTGTCCTCCGCTGCTTGGCGCAAAGTAGGCATCACCAATTCCTCTACGTCCCCTTGCGCCAGCAGGTGGGCAATACATACACACGCTTCAACAGCCAACAACCTTACAGAATCCTAAGAAAGAAATACGTTGAATTTGTAAAATTTTTTATTTAATATTTTTTTTAATCAATTAATATTTGAAATCTTACTTGTTCGTCTTGAGCCAAATTCACAAACATAGGAATCAAATCGGATTTCAGGAAATCCAATTCCACGACCTTGGCAAATTCTCCCAATTTCCCAGCTGCTGCTCGCCGAACCATAGGTGTGTCATCTTGACACAAGTTACGAAAATGACTAGAAATGTAGATTAAAAATTTTTAAAAAAATGTAGGGCAAAAACTGAAAACCTTGACAAAACACCTCCATAGTGCTACAAATTTTTCGTTAGCGAATATCATGGTAGTGGAATACAAGATTATTTTTTGGTAGTCTACCCTTTTCTCTTTAACTCACTAGTTTACAACAAATCCAAGAGAAAAGTACTCACGTTCTTAATTCAGTCTTCACAGAATTAGACACTCGTGGATATGATACACTAAATAAGCCACAAGCTGATGTCCTTGATGTAAACCAATCACCTAGAACCAAGAAAAATATGAGCGTTTACTCTTGTCCCCATACTTCAAACATCTAAGCGCAGTTTAGTTGCACAAACATTCAAATTATTTTTGTGAAAAAGGAGGGTGAGGACAGGCGGCGTATAGCGCTTTGTTGATTTCGTGAAGTGACATTTACTAGGCCTATTAACTTGGTAATGAAACTATCAAAAAGTTAAATTTAAATTACACCAAAAGTACTGTACAGTTGACACCACTTGCAAAGCAGCTCAAGGGACAGTGAACAAGGTGAAATTGTTAGAATGGTTGTTGAAAATATGTTCTTTAAAAGAAATAACCCCTTAAAACCAAGTTCTTTTTATGTAACTGGTGTCCACTGTATGCTCTAGTCCAAGGGAATTAAGCAAATCCTTTTCGCAAGCATTCTTGCCTATAGAGCTTCACTATTAGTAATTGTAAAAGATTTACTTCACTTTTAAAATAAATTTCTTTAGAGCCATGTCATTAGAAGTAAACTAATACAGTTTAAAGGAATTCATTGCAACATGCTTGCATACACAACCAGATATTTGGGAACATTTCCTTGCAGCTTTTTAATTTTATTATATTCACCTACCCTCTCTTGTCGAGTAGCGACCTAATTTTACTTGCCAAAGTGGCAACAAGCAATACCATCAGACAATATCTTGGGACGCCGAACACCAGTACGCATCGGATCAAGTTGTAGTTTGAAATACAGTAAAACCTCAGTTATACGAATACCCCGATTACACGAACTGCCCTTGGCCAAGAAAACCGGCCAACTCCGAGCTCCGAGTAGGCCTAAAGAAAATATCGATACTTGCTGAACCCAGTCAATCTTCGAATGCTAACAGCCACTGGTTGTTCTACCACAGTATTTTTTACCAACACCGAAATCTTTTTATTTTAATATTTTTATTACCGGGCAAGTAAAGTTGTTACATGGCCTCAAATATTACCGATCATCGATCCAGCAATCTGTCGCCATCCACCATCGCTGTCTCCTAGCCAGCCATTCACAAAGAACGCGCTTACACTAGTTCCAATGAGGCGACCTTGACTCTCTTCGCGTGATGTCATATTATGACTGGCCCCAATGACATGTGCCACAAATGAACCAATCGGAAGCTCGCGAGTTGCGATACTACAGAACGTGCCAACGGCTTTTGAAACAGAGCAGTTAATTGGAGGAAAAGGCAGTGACGTTGTTGGCAGTGGGAGAGGGGATTTCCCCGGGATTCCCAGATTGGGGGGGGGGAGATGAGGCTTAATGGCGCGTCGACAGCTTGGTCATTAGCGCCAACCTCAGTCACAGTGCAGTGGTCCGGGTTGCCACTGCACCACACATTACAGAGATAGTATTCCCAGATTGCAAACGCGACAAGATGGCGGCCGAACGAGGCTTGTTTAATGAATTAGCCTCCGTTCGCTTGAACCAAGCGCTATTTTCATCACACAGAAGCAATTTCACGTTAGTTTTGACGTAAAAATACTAATTCAGGTATAAATAATATATATTATGATTAGGCCTACGGCAAGAATTACTGCCTGCATAGAATGATTTATACCAAATCAACGTTGAATCTGTGCGTTGATCATTGATAGGGATTTTATTTTTATTTTATTATTTACGGTACAGTACAATTTTAGTTTAATCGATTAAAGTATTTATTAGCAAAGTAGTTCAATCGCAATCACAATCTTCAAAACATGAATAAAGGTTGTTTATAGGTTAATAATACCCGTTTTGCCCGTAATTTTTCCCTTGCCTGCAGTACGGCTGGTTTATTAACATTAATCGGATTATCCGAACTACCCTTGGATACTCGAGGTTCGGATACTCGAGGTTTTACTGTAGTTAAAAAATTTACTAGCATAATGGGAACAAAGAAACAATTTAAGCTACTAGGTTATTTTATTTCAAACATAAATAAATAATACAAAAGCTTGGTCACCGAGCGACATTTTGGCCACGTAAAAAATGCCGGAGAACAAAAACGTTTTCTTCCCATGACCATACTAACCCGAAGTTGTGTGTGAACAAGTTTACTGTACCAGTAACAAATTTGCAGCAAGTAGACCGTCATGATGAAAGAATTTTACGTTTTAAACTTACCTGTGGCAAGCCTTTTTACTAATGGGACAAAATGTTGTTCTAAATCAGATGCACTGTGCTGCTGAGATATATTTCTTAATGAATCAACTGCTTTGTCTCGAACCACTGTTTCTTCCACGGTTGCCAGGCTTTCTAGTGGTGGCTGAAAGTTAAAATGTTCTTGTTAAATTCAAATTTACCACTTTAACGTTGCACACCCCAATAAAGACAAAGCTTCCATATACTAACCAGCAAACAATGGACATATTCTGATCCACCCACGAGAGGGGTAAAACTACCAAGCTGTTCAGCCAAGGCCAACAAAACTTCGTCTTCATCATAAATGGTGTCTAAAAAAAAGTATCGAGTAAAACCATGAAAACAAATTAAGATTGTCGAGCAGTGTGGGTGTAAAAGACATGAGCAGGTTAGCCCTCTAAGAATACAATTCATTATTAAAAAGTATTGTTTTTCGAAATATTTTTGTTCAAAAAGCACCCTAAGCTTTAACCGTATTGTGTCTCAGTCGTTCTCGCAGATAAGCTGCACCCAAAAAAAGTGCATGCAGACCACACAAAGCTCAACTTAACCAAAACTGCAACACAAAATGAAACTTGTATAGAAGATCCAGAATTTTGTTTCGCAGTTTTTGTTTTATTTACTTATTAAAAAAAATATGCCTAACACATTTTACCGTTAATTATATTCAATCGATACACACTGTGATATTTTACTTTAACATATTTACTGCAACATAAA
The DNA here is from genome assembly GCA_023313725.1 of Lithobius niger. NCBI lineage: Eukaryota > Metazoa > Arthropoda > Chilopoda > Lithobiomorpha > Lithobiidae > Lithobius > Lithobius niger. The sequence continues at coordinate 265,304 of JAHWFP010169984.1, forward strand.
GAAAAGTGCGCTTATCCACCCCCCCCCCCCCCCAACACGTACAGTACAATCTGAAATGAATTTTTTTTCCAATGAACCCACTTTCCACGAACACAACACTTATCTTCAAAATGTCAAGGGATTGTATTTTAACACTAAAATAAACCTAATTGCGTAGCATTCAAGAACAGCCATTTTGACCAATCCACAATTTTGGAATTTTAAACTAAAATAGCTAGAACGTAATGCAAATACTTTTGAGGAAAGTAAAGACTATAAATTTGTATTTCAAGACTGACACTGCTTCTTAGTAAAATCGCATTATTCCAAAACAGGTGAACATCAAATGTTCTTAATTTTCAGATAAAGTTTGTCTTTTGTTCACCTTCCTAACGAACGCAAAAACACTTAAGTAGTTACAGTGAAACCTCTTTTTAACGATGTCCAAGGGTCCTTCAAAAGTAAAAGGTTATATCAGGTTTACTGTTATAAACAATTACTTTTGCATGCATTGCTGCTGAAAGAGCCTCGAAAATAGCATTGTTATTGTTGTAAGAAGTATTGTTATAAGGAGGTTCGACTGTTCCAAGGCTGCACCGATACCGAACCGGTTTTAATATTTGTTTAAATAGTAACTCACAGTTAAACCATAGCCAGGAACATTTCAAAATACTCATGATCAAAACGCCGCGAACCGCACGTCGTAATCTCAAACGGTTCCGAAGTTATCGAAATTTCTGGAAAAGTTTGCCGATACCGCAAATATCGGTATCAGTATCGGTGCAGCCTTAGTCATTACATCTTAGCAGACATTCAATTCGAAAGCTCGCGCTGTGAGTAACCGACCACACATTACTCGGCACACATTACTTGTTTAAACTTGTCAAAAGAAGCGCCACAGATTCATAAGAGGAAATTTATGGTGTGTAGCGTTTGATGGCCAGGGATTCTAGAGCAAGAAGGGAATCTTTTTTTTTTTTAGATGAAAAACAAAAAACATGCCTTTGGAATGCCTGTAGTGTTTGGATCGGGTATTTTATCGATAACTAGGCTATCAAATATTACCAATCTCAGAGAACTTGAATCATTCCTATCAAAGTTATTAAACAAAAACCAAAATCAGCTACAAAAGAGGTCAGAGCAATCAGTTTGTGCAAGAATCACCACAAATGGAAAAGGAGGAAAACAGGAAGGGCACGTCGTCAAACTGGTTACTTGAGCCCTCACTTTAGCCAATGAAACAATACACAACTGTAAAGCTACATAGCCTACATATAACTAGTAGAAAAAATTAGCAAAGGGGGTGACAGCCACAGAAAACAAAGCAATTACTTGCAGCTTTTAGTGAAAAGATTCTTTTTTTACAACACCGTTTTAACGCAAAATGTAGCAGCGTCAATATAACAAGCCCCTGCTGAACTACTAGGGATTCGTCAGTTTCATTTTTTTGACTTCGGTTTCGGTTTTCACGCCCACAAACCCGCAGTGTTGGTTTCGTTATCGGTTTTTGCCACCATCCACCCCAACCAGCTATTTCTAGATTTTTTCCTTGTAACAGCAGTGTTACTAGCTTCTCACTCACTCCAGTTTTCACTTTCAGCAGCGTCATAGACCATGGAATAGCTGTGGCAACATTAATAACTAGGAGCTTTGCTGTCATTTATACATAGAAAATGATAATTATTAAAAAACTTTAAAAAACAAATCAATTTTTGATTTTTTTGAACACCGTACGAAAAACTGGCACAAAATATGAATCAATTTCTGTTTCGGTTTTCAGTAAAAACCGAAAATTCGGTTTTGGTTACCGACCCATCCCTATGAGCTACTAGAACTGTTTCCTATAAGTGCAACTTATAATTATGAAATATTAAATGTGTTACGCAGCGAAGCCCATATTTTGACTTTGTGCTCAGTGTTTCCAAATCTGTTCTGCTAAACTTGCCTGTTGTGCTGTAATACAGCAAATACTGTAGGTCCAAAAGTAAATTTAAAAAAAGAACCCTTCTCTCGAAACGTTTCACGTTATCCAAGGTTACAGTACCTCACTTTATTCACAGAAATTTTTGCCATAGGCATACTTTTTTTTCCGGCATATGTTTGGTATGGTCTTAAGAAATCATGTAAACTTTTAACTCTCTTGCCCCAAATCACTGTTAGTCTCACGCAGTGGCGTAACTACAGTGAGGCAGAGGAGGTAACAGCCTCCGGGCCCAATGAATTTGGAGGCCCCCTCACTGGCCCATATCTAAATTTTGTTTGTAGCCACAAATTTTTAGGGATAGACCGATATTAATATTGGCATCGGTATTTTTGGTGTATCGCTATCGGATCTGTATCAGTGTTTATTAACCGAGCCGACACGTCCAACTTCCGTGCGCACTGGCTATTCCACCTAGCTTGAGACAAATCTTTCCTGCATAGCATCGCTTGTATATATCCCATGACGTCATCCGCACAGCAGCTTAGCGAATTCAATATGTGTGCATTGCCAGATTCAGGGTGGCTTTTTGGGATGAGGCCTATTTACGTTGTACGTTTTTTTTTTACAGTCGAAGGTACATCTGCGGAGTGCGGATCTGACAACACCGATAAAAAAATTAGAAATTTACTTTTCTTGCACACCAGTTTCATAAGGAAATACGAGTTTGATTTTCTAACCCATTGACCTTTTCAAAAAAAAAATCGGTTCTGATCGGCGTGCGTGCGGCAAACCTTCCCAATGTCGGTCGCCACTCGCCATTTGGCGAGTGGAAATCAACAGTTGGCGACTTGGAATTTGCCTTACTCGCTAAAATGGCGACTAGCTGCAGTAAAAAATGCCACTAAAAAAAGGGGTATCTCTGGAACCGTACAAGTTAGAGACGAACGGTTTGCGGCGTTATGCTTAGATTTATAAGGGCTATATAACTGGATTTTCTGTATTAATACTGGAGTTTAAGAAAATTCCACAATTTTGTTAATGCATACATTAGAGAAACCTTTCATCATACAAAACGTATTAAGTATGTGACGAGTAGAAATTGTGAAATGGCGAGTGCTTTGTAAGGTCTACTGGCCAAGTGGCGACTGCTACTAGATTGACATTCGGAAGGGTTGGCGTGTGTGCGTGCGTGCATGCGTG
>JAHWFP010169984.1:268506-287035 GCA_023313725.1 Lithobius niger
GCGGTATTTTTCTGTATTGGTCGATCCCTAGTTACTGCTCTAGTTCCGTGAAATTTGTGTTTTGTATGGCAAAACACAACTGCTTTTTTTTTGTGAAGGGGGGAAGAGGCCAGCAGGGAGGACTCCAGTGGGCACTCCTCGTGTGGCAAAAACTGCATTCCGTATTTTGATGGATGCCTCCACTGGGCTCTAGCCTTGCATGCCAAAAACTGCATGTTTTTTACTTTGACGCAGGGGGAGGGGTCTCCACTGGGCGCTTACCTTGTACGGCAAAACTGCTTTTTTTTCACGAAGGGGCCCCATTGGGATCTCGCCTACGGGCTCCTATTTAGAAGTTATGCCCCTGGTCTCATGCTTACATACCACTTTAAACCTGGGGAGGTCTTCTGCTCCTTTAAATTTGTTTTGAACATCGGAAGAATACAGACTCCCGTCCAATTTTTTTTTTTTTAATGGACTAAGAATTACCTGCTGAATAATGTTTTCCTCTTCCATTTTTGGGGCAAACGCACCGTTTGGCCGTGGTTTAGGTCCAAAGTTAGCACTACGCGAGGAAGGCTGTGACGCCATCTTGTTGCTGGCAGGCAGGCTCGAGGCAGACGGCGCCGCGCAGGAAAGCATCAACTGGGCCAAAGTTCGTCAAGTGAAACGCCAAACCCAAACCAGTTCATTACAAGTGAAATGCCAAACAGAAGCCGGTACCTGCCTAACCTAACCGACAATAACAACAAAACCAAACTAAACTGACAATAACAACCCACTTATCTGAACCGTTTACGGGAAAAAGATCCAAGCTGGGAAACATGGAAGAAAACGGGCTCTTAAGTATGTACATCCGTCAGTGCTAGAGTGCGGCTTTCATTAATTTCTGACGGCCATACTAAGCCTTTGCCCCAAAAATGATATGGGAAAATGTTGTTCAGCTGATCATTTTACATCATTTTAGCAGAAACGAGAAGATAATCGGAGAGGAGTCCATATTCTCCCGATAAGCCATTTGTTTTAACACGAAAGGGGGAAATGCCATCACCACCTTTTTCGAATTAAAAAGCAAAAGTGTGCTGCAATATATCCACTCCCAACCACCGCATTTTTTTTTTGCTATGGGAGGGACTCCCTAGACTTCGCGACCCTGAGAATCACGGAAGATTTTGCCACAAAATCAGGGTGCTATATAGCCTACTTCGGCTACGTGCAAAGTTCAAATTCAAACATTACAAGAGGTTTCTAATGATTAATACTTACCAGTTAAAAATGGAATAAGTTCGCTGCGAGTTCTCTCCACACCAAGTGCAAGTGCTATAGTGGACAATTTCTTGATGCTGTTCAACCGTAGCTGCAAATCAAATACATCCATGTTAGCTGCTTGTTACTGCAAGCTTTCACACCCTCAAATTGTGATTAGCAGGCCATTACTCCAGATCTAGTAATACAAGGGCGTTCACAATCCCTGATGCGAGTAATCGAGTGTAACAATCACTTTTATTTTGAAACTTTTGCAAACCCTTTCGATTATGACCTGCACAAAACATCTAAAGCAAAAACCTTACTCATCTAACGACTGAACAAAATACCTAACATGCGTTTTAATCAATATTTATAACGATTTACAATCACTGCAACATTGTCTACGACCCAAGCGTGAGTTGTAGGCTAATCCAAGGTTTGACAAATGCATCACATCAAAAATATTGACGTCAGCTAAGTATTATTTACAATGACTGAGTTCACATCAACACTACAGTATTGCTCAATGCAATACTAATGCCAGTGGCCTCGACTCTACGAACCAGAGGCAAGAGATACCACTCAACGTAAATTTAAAGGTTACTAACGTCATTTCGTGACTACATGCAGCTAGACAACAAACGATCGCACAGCCTTATTTTAAATAGAGCTGCACAAACATAATACATTTATAAGCTTTCATTATTCCGTCCCAACATGTAATATTTACTAATAATTGCAATGGATCACACGCGTTCAGCTAAGACGGCAACACAAACTGCAGTTTCCTTGTCTCAATCGTCTTTTCGTTCAGGACTTCAAAATTATTCAAAGATATTGTTGACGATAGGCTTAAGTCTACATCGTTTACAACACTGTTTATAATGAAAACACTGGCTGTTATTGCGTTCACGCAATAAATATAAACACTAGAGACCCTTATCAAAATCTTACCTGGACATCTTCGTTTCGTAATTCGTCAATAAGAACAGCGATGGGATACAGAGAATCATCTCCGGCACTCTCACTGGCAGCCATTTCGAAAAATTGGTTCTGGCCGGACGAGCTGTTATGCGGGGTTTCCCTTCGAAACTGCACGGGCTCAAAACAACCACAGCGCCACCGCTTCTATAAGGCCTGTTCGATTGGCGTGCAATGGATCACGCCTCCATGTTCTGGTCACGCCCGGCAAGTATGGTCAGTGGTGACATCTTCACGACGCCCCATAGGATGGTGTTTATTTACTTGGTATTAAACGAAGCCTTTAACTTGTGTTCTAAAAGAAGGTAGCAAGTCACTCGACCATAAGTAAAGATGTATTTATCGGCCGATATTTGACGTAAAACTGCTTAGAAACGCTCTTGACGAAGCAAGGGTGATTGGTGAGCAAAAACACTTCTTTCGTGACATTGGCCTCCATTTTGCTCATCGATGCATCCAGGAAGTACGTTCTAAAACAACTGACGTGTGACGTCACTTCTGATGGAAGCTGCCGCTTTTGTTGGAATGGGTCGCTGAATTGTTTGGGGTGACTTTATGAAAGTGCTCATCATCTCACAGAAGCAGCAAAAGCCGTTGCCTACGTTTACCTAAAACATCAAAGCCACCTGAGAACTTGCTCACGAGCAGCAGCTTCTGCGATTTTGATAAAAGCACACAGTATCGGATTAGCCTACCTGGAAAGGCCCTGACTAAAGGATGCCTGTTCCTTAAGAGTTTGTGTGTGTGGGGGGGGGGGGGAGTCTCTTTAGAGCAAAAGAAATCTCACAAATGCACACACTTTGCACTATCCCTGAACGGGGGTTGGGGGTTAAAATAGGAAATAAACGTATTCAGAAATTTTGGTGAAGGTTGGGGGATTTCCATTCCCAGAGAGGCCCAACCCCTTCAAATCCGACCCTGGAAGTGTTCATTTTGGCCAGGTTGGAGTTTATTTTCTTTACTTCATGGTTCACGTGTTGTTCTCCCTGATCTAAAGAGAAGTGGTTTCACAAACTTTTGCCCTGATGCAAGACCAGCCAGCCGGTAAGTGTTATGACAACCACTATCCTATTTAGAATGTATGACAGTGTGGTATTCACCACTGCAACTCCAGCAAATGGGGGGAGGGGCTCACTGGCGAATACCACGGCGAGGATAACAAATACCAGTGTTGCTAAAACGACCTTATTTCTCATCCCCATGATTAGTCTGCAAATTGTAAAGAGTCGACGTCACCCTTTTTACTCATTCTTGCCTCTCACTGGCTGTTGATTTTGCTGGTGAATTCTAGAAATCTACTCAAACAACATCTCATTATCAAACATAAGCCGCCACTCCATCCATTTAACCTTTCAGTCACGAATTAATCCTAAATAATTTATATCAAAAGCAAAATTAAGGACACACCGTTAGTACTGAGTGCGAGCAAATTGTCACACTTTTATATGTCTTTAATTTTGCTTTTGTTTATATGAATAAAGAAAATTCGTATCAAATCCCAAACCACCTCCATGAAGCGGTGCCGCTTTGTATCGCCAAATGAGAGAATGAGCTACGAACTAATGGTTACAATTCCTACGGAAGCGACAAGGAAGTGAAAACCTTCCTTCTAAAGCGTGTTCAAGTGGTCGTGAAAACGTAAAGAAACCATAGACTTAGGAAATAAAATATTATCAGAAAGAAAGAAACACACGGATGGACTCGTTTAAAACTGCAAAACTCATTTCACTTCATCATTCCAAACCGATCCTGGTCGCTATCCAGGCACAACCAGCGAACCCAACAAATTATGTCGCCCAAACAGAAAGAGAATTGAGATGATGAAATTTTTTCGAATATGGTTTTCTGTATGTCGTTCGTATGAGAGGCCACCATCATTTCTATGAAACGACAACGACTAAAATGTTCACTGACAAGAAACACATCGAGTACTAAGGTGAGGTCGCGCCAATTTGTTTCGGAGGGTCCCATTAGCCTTCGAGCGTCGAAGAATGAACTTTGTATGCAATTTATCAATCATTTTCATTTCATCATTCCAAAACGACCAGGCTCGCTATCCCGGCAAAACCAGTGAACCCAACATGTTAAAGCAAAAGGTAAAAGTACGCCAATGTTTTGGTTTCATCTTGGGTAATTTCTGTGAGCTGCTACTCTGCTGGTGCAAAACACAAAGTTGGGGTTTTTTAACTTCTTTGCTATGTCTTCATAACAAATCGTGCACCTGTTTTCCTAGCTGGAGCACTGCGACCTTCCTCATGCCTACCAAGCCAACTTCGCGTAGTGCAACCGCTATGCTCCAGGCTCTACAGCATTCCCTGCAAGGAGGTGCTCCAGTGGCCTGCCGTAGGGCGGAGTCTTACATCGCGACCGGAAATAGATTCTAATACCTCTGACGCATTGCATTGAGTGGACTGATCTAATAGTGTCCTGCAGCCCAACGTCCCTTGGTTACACAATAGCTTCTGGAGATAATTAGTCATTTACACGAAGTTGATGTTGCAGCATCCTAGTTCCATCAGTTTACCATTATGTCGTCCTAGGTTTAAGTAGTATTTTTAACACGCCGATTGTGTTCTGAGAACCAAGCCAATAAGGACGTAATGGGAGTTTTACTAAACTGAACGAACAAAAACTTGAAGAATAAAAAAAAAACACAATAAAGCACCTTTAAAGACAATAATGGGGAAAGTTGGGATTCACATACTGCGAGCAACGGTTTGGAAATCTTCAATTCAATCAGCCGTTACTTTTTTTTAATGAATTCGAAAGACTGATTAAAAAAAAATAAAAGAACACCGGCACTTATCCACAATATTGTAGTGTACGGCGTATCATAAAATTACTGCGTGGTTTATGAAAACCATGCTGATGCCACCGCTTCTGTCTCAAATGATTCGGTAATCGGAAGAAGTCGGTACGCGATCTTTTGTAAGGTAAGATATTTTGTTTCTAATGAATAACATGACTAATATAACGGCATGCAAATATTATTATGACAATGCTGTCATTTCTTACAGTTCATTACATCAGTCACGCAAAACTCGCGCAATCTTAATCGAAAGTTTAATAATAAACAAACAAACCATGTGGAGAAAGTACTGTTTACATAGCCTGTACACATATCCGGGCATGTTTACCAAACATTTTGAAAAAGGACACTGAATTTAAAAACGAAGAATCCTTCCCCGGATAGGCTAGGTGTCACTGGTTGTGAACCTTTATTGACGTAATGGCATTATAATAATATATTTTGAAGTACGTCTTACGTAACGTTCGGATAAAAATACTGTAATAATGAATTTGCCTAGTGAATAAATACCGTAGTCTTTTATTAATTTTTTGTTGTTAATAATTACCTAACTTTGTGATGGGCTGATATCATTAACAGAGAAATGCTATTGCTACGTCGTCTGGAAAATGATCACTCCAAATTACGTACAATAAAAGGGTATTTCTAATTTTGTGTTCGCGTTACTAAAGCAACGAATTCAGTCCAAGGTCAGCTAATCTTGAAGTGTTTTTATTTGTACAGTGAAAAAATTCGATAACGCATGGGATCATAAAACAATCTTTAAAAAAAAAAAAATTTACTTTGGTATACGCTATTAATTCAGTGTAGGGGATTTATTAACTGTTATGCTCCAAAAATAAAAGCAAAAGTATCTTGTGTAACCTATTGTATCGACTTCCGCACTTTTTCTAATGAAAGACGTGTTGCCCCTACCAGGTGGCAGTTAGGCTTTCCTGCTGAACAGCTTCAATGTTTGTTGGCTCTGCCATTCAAAACAACAAATGTTAACTGTGTTTCAATAGTAAATTAAATAATTGGATGATGTAAAAAAGTTGCTAAATTATTTTTTTTTATGCTGGCTTCGGGAAAACCTGGTAAGAATTGCCAGGTAAGATTTCCTATAAATTAAAATATAATTATTAAAATATGGCTTCAAATAACGAGAAAATACTTTTTGCCATGCCTTTATGCAATCTGATGCATCTTATGTAATTCGACAGGTTATTCGAAGCCAACACCTTTCACAATGACTACAAGTAGAAGCCGCCGCATCAGTGATATGATGGATTTCATCAGGCCTGACGAACCCAGCAAATGTACTTGGCATTTAGGGGCAAAACCTGAAACATCTGCTCATCATCATAATAAACTGTGAGTACACTAATTTTATTATTCATTACACTGTTTATTACAGTGTTAGTTCATCGTGCTGGGCCTTGTAAAGGTTTCATAAAGTTGGTGCAGCCCATGTGAGTGGGATAATTTACCATATGCTTTAGGGAATTTTTTTTTTTTTTTTTTAGCAAAATCTACCATTTAAATTTTGTATTAAAATTTCAGCATATGTACCTCGAAAAACCTTGCAAATAAAAATACAAACTTTTCTATTTTTTAAATTTGCCTTTGTATTCTAACGCAGTAAGTCTACAAAACGTAGGTGTCAGCTGATTACATCGATCTTACAGATCGGCATCATTGTCATTTTACTTTGGTTTTTGGGAAAATACTCACAATAAGGATACACAAAACCAAAAAGTTTGTAACAGTCAATTACAAATTGTAAATTGACTGTTACAAACTTTTTGGTTTTGCATATCCTTTTTGTGAGATACGACGATTCGGAGCAGTACAAAAAGAGTATTGCCTGCAGCAAAATTCTCACTAAGTGGAAAAAGACGTCGCATGGTGGAGTTTCTGATGTGGTTTTGCACGGTCCTTACTGTATAACAAGATTTTGTTTGACGCTGGTGAGGGGAGAATAAGTCCATTCAGGGAAAACCACTTTTTTGTGGAATAGTAAGATTGTAACATTGTAGTAACGTTGGCTTCAATCCTCTCCAATGTCGCTCGCTATGCACCATTTGGTGAATAAAAACCAACATTTGGCTACTTGAAGTTACCTGGACAGACAGATGCCTGGCATTGTGCTCAGATTTACAAGGGCTAACAGTAATTTTTTCTGCAGGAATATTTGGGTTAAAGAAAATCTACAATGCAATAAAGGCATACATTTGAAAAAAAACGTGCGTCATGTACGATGTATTGGCAGTACGAAGTAGTGACAAGGAGATGGCGTGTGTTTTCAAGGTCAACTGGGTAAGTGGGGACTGCTGCTGGATGACATTCTAGAGGGTTGTTTGACATTTCCTTAAACGTCAAGACTTTGAAATACAGTGACCGGCGCTAATAGTTGTGAGAACTTCATATTTCAGTTTGGAGGTGGAAGTGTTATTCTCCAAATTGAAACGCCAGTACATTGCTTGTGTAAAGCAATGGTATGCGTTCCTTTAGGATTCACAGTCTGATAACATTTTAGTATTTTGAATTGGGTCAGTTGAAACGTGTACGGTTGGGCAATTTTACAATGTTTCAGTATATGCAGCATTTGTGTCTGTCGATATTGGTATCGATACCTTTAAAACAAAACCGAATATCTTCCAAACGATATATTGCTTCCACAAAGCTGAAGTGGTTTAGAAATACAGTAAGTGTATACAATTTTAAAATCTGTCAAGGTATTTATTGCATCATTCATTCACTCACCATAAAATTAATGCCTTTTAATTTGAGCCTGTAGCAGTCAGTAGCTGCAATGCTTCTCCCCTCCCCCTAAATTTATTTGACCGAGCTGTCAAAACTGTTGTAATGGTTACCATAAGCACACTATATCGGTGTACACACAAAACTTGTCAAAAAAAATTGAAATCAACATCATGATGAACCACAGTAACAGGAGAGAGTTTAAAAACATCGTTAACCTTCGTACTGTGAAACGCCATTACGGCAACTAAACCATGCGCAATGGCTGTTTTGTCATTGGCTAACGTCACCATGAGTTAGCCAATGACAAACGAGAACAACATCTGTTTGGCCGTCGGATTGGACTAGCCCAGTCACGTGAGACGCACGTCACACCAAACAGCCATGGCGCGTGGTATAAACTCGAAAAAATTCTGGAAAAAATTTACCGCACACGTTCACAATCAAGACAACAGCTTTGTCCAACAAATTTTCGATAACTTGCTGTTATCTTCTTCTGGCCTCGAGGATACAGCGCGGTCTTTCTACACCTTTTACTCCCGTTCGACGAACTAGCACATTTGAATATGGCTGGCAACGTTTGCCTGCTGTATTTGTGTTGTATGCCTAGATCGTTCGTTCCTATTCTCCACCGACAATGAAGTCGAGATTGTTGCTTATTAAATGCTTCACTCTGTGATAAGAAGGGCAACAACTACAATCTGGCAGGTCGACTTCATTGCCAGTGGAGAATAGGAATGAATGATCTAGGCCCACAAGACAAATAGAGGAGGCAATGTTGCGAGCCAAATTTAAATGCGCTAGTTCGTTAAACTGGAGTGAAAGATGTAGAAAGTCAGCGCAATATCCTTGAGGCCCGAAGAAGATAGCCAGTTATCGAAAATTCGCTGGACAATGCTGTTGTCTTGATTGTGAAAGTGTGCGGTAAATTTTTTTCCAGGTTTTGTTAATAGGCTCCTGATGATATATGGTGCAGTGAACTAAGCAATAAAATTGTAGCTTTTTTTTTATATTGATATTACGATATGCCATTATATGGATATATCTCCCTGATATATCAATCTAAATTTTCAATGTACCATGGTGTTGAAATGCAGCAATATGAGACTGAGAGTGAGTTACTATTTTGCAGTGTGCAACTACAAGCAACTAACGGAATCATAAAATGGGAGTGTGAGCATACAATACAAAAAAATAACAGGTTTTAGCATTCTCAGTGATTAGCTTACATCAATAATTTGTACCTGGTTTATTTTTTTGCTATTACGTTTTCTTCACCAGATATTTTTTTGCAAATTTAGGATATTAGTTGAGTTAGATTTTTTTTTTTTACCAACTGCTGATAAAGTGAGTTGATATAAATTAGTCAAACGCTAGAAGCTTGCTTAATATGTTGAAAAAGAAATTCTGATTCAAAATTAGTTTGGTAATTACGAAATATGCATGTAGTGTTCACACATCTTTCTGTTCAGATATTGCGTTAAAAAAACTTTCCCCGCCATCATTGTTATCTACAACTTTGCACCAATAATCGGTGAAACCACACAAAATGTAATCCGTTAAATTAAGGTATAATAAATACTTAAATAAACTAGTACATATTTAAAAAATTATCATTTCGATATGGTACTTCATAACTTGACATATAACCTTGTATTTTCAGACAGCCTAGGGCTAAAATATTTCCTAATGTCTTGTCAAACATCGGGAACACGCCCATGATACAAATCAACAAAATAGGAAAAAGTCTAGGCGTTAAATGCAGATTGCGTAAGTTGAATAATTACTAAGACCACTATACCAAGACGTCAGAGGTTTTGCTGAGAATATGGCATATGTAAACCATTGTGCACATTTGTTTTTTCACAGTGGCCAAATGCGAATTTTTTAATGCTGGTGGCAGTGTTAAAGACAGAATAGGTCTACGAATGGTAGAAGAAGCAGAACGTGCGGGACTGCTGAAACCTGGAGATACTCTCATTGAACCAACTTCAGGAAATACAGGTGACTTTATTAACCTCACAAATGGTATTTATGAATTATTGCACGAGTCTACTCAACAAGACATGTTATAGTACTGTACTGTGGTGTTATAAGCTAAGAAGGTGTGATGTCTGCGTAAATTGGCTTTGGTTTCCTCAAAACAGCATAACTATAGATTTTAAACAGCACTAATTATGAAGAAACTTTCCAACATGGGCATGTGATGTCTCACTTTCTCTACTTGTGTTGGTGCTACATAGGATTAAAAAACCGAATGCAAAGAATATGAATTGCAACTCCCTACCAATTCCATTGTGTTTTATGACTTCACCTGTGGATATGGTCTTTTAATTGACAATACCTGTCATGTGAAATGTCTTTTACCTTGATACTAAAAGACCAGAATTTATTTAAGTGTTGGCAATCCCTTATCTATATTCGTCCTCCTTTTAATATATAAGTGGCATCTAACCTCTAATACATACTCATTTTGCTAAAGTAATGCTCTTTGTCAGAATGTGGTTGAGGTTGACTTTCCTACCATAATCCTAATTTCCTAAACTTACCAGTGATGAACCAGTTGTCTTAATTGTGCCAGCAGGCCTTTCCAACAACAAGCTTACTAGCTTTCACCATGCACTTTGTTTTTATTTTGTTACTGACAAACAGGCTGAGAGAATGTCCAAGCAGAATGAGAGTAATAGCCCATTCACACCACTACAGAATCTCTATGCTGCAACTGATCGTCACTATGACAATCAATCCCTCAGCAATGTTGTCGGTTGTAGTAAACACAAGATTTCATATTTTTTCTCTTAAGTGGAATGCGTCACCCACTGACCATCTAGTGGCTGACAAGTCACTACGAACATGATAGTATAAATGCAAGATGCTGGTAGGGAACACGTTAAATTGTTGATTAATGCTGTTTTCCATAATGATCATCTCTGAGCGTGATAATTGTAGAGATTAGCTAGAAAAAGTAATGCTATATTCAGTAGTGACATCATTTCTTTAAAAAAAATAATAAAGCCCAATGTGGTGGGTAGTATGGTTTCGTCGCCCCTAAGAAGCCATTCCTCCCTAAAAAAGTACGACAATCAGCCCTTCCTACATCCAAAATGTGACACATTTACATACAGTTGTGAACATTTCAGGAATTCGTCCACAGGTATAGCCTATTAGTAATAAGAAAAGAAAATTTACTGGTTAACAGAATATAGCAACTGCAGTGCTCTTTTGCAGTTCCCTCATCTCAGATTCTTCATATATTTGACCTATTTCATAATATTTTCTTATAGGAATTGGACTGGCACTAGCAGCAGCTGTAAAAGGCTATCGCTGCATAATTGTGATGCCTGAAAAAATGAGCTCTGAAAAGGTGGACGTCCTGCATGCACTGGGAGCAGAAATTGTACGTACTCCAACGAATGCCAGATATGATGCTCCAGAGTCGCATATCAGTGTTGCACAGCGATTAAATCAAGAAATTTCTAATTCTGTGATTTTGGATCAGGTGAGTCAAATCATTTAATAATTAAGTCGGCTCAGAGCATGCTACTATTTTGTGAATTTGCAATGCATACGTAAATGGTGGTGTTCATGCTTCTAAAATATGAGGCAGAGCGAGAATATTTATTGTAAGCAGTCCGTTTTTTTTCTTTAGTTCTTGGCTTTGAATTTGCGTCCTTCCATATCAAGCCTTATTAGGAGGCTGGAGAAAAAAAATTATTGAAAATTGCAAGCAGAGTGTTGTTGGGCTTTAATTTCTGAATAAGTACAAGGCTGAACAACCATGCACTATCTATACAGACCGTAACGTTTTCCATTTCTCAGCCAAACTGACCAAATAAATAGAACTGTGAAATTAAACTTATACAGTCAGCTACAGGTTAAAGTACCCAATTTGGTATTTCCATTAGGTATAAGGACACGCAATTTCTGCAATTTTATGAAATTGTTGCAACATTTTAACTGAAAGGGTTCTATAAATTATTCTTGAAGTGGTAGTTACATTTTACTAACTGCAGCAAAAATGCTCACGTATTTTAGCAAAATTCTGTAAGTGTCGTGAAACGTCACAAATTTTAAAAAATGTGCAAAGTCAACTGCAAATAGGCTTTGTTCGAATTAAACCAAAATTAATTTTAATGAAAAACAAGTCAGCGTAATTATTGACAACTCACTATCGAAGCCAAATTCTGGAAACAGTTATCATCGATGCAATGTTCAGGTGAGTGCTGTGCCTATCAACACTCTGTTTCAGGGTTGCCTTACGTGAGCAGTCCATCACTATCAACCTGGTACATGGTTCGTATTTGTGTTAGAACATTTGGCCGCAGTTATCATGTTGTACGCCCCTATTTTTGTTAACATATGAGGACCTGGAATCCCATCGTGAAATTCAGTTGCCAAAGCCATCATCACAACATTGTAGTAAGAGCCTGCAAAACTGCACCTTCATCGCAAGAAAATGCACCACGTATCGACCCTAGTATTTTTGCAGAAATTACATGTCCTCAGTTATGTGTTCAAAGATCATGCTTTTTTAAGTATTAATATATTGCCAAACGAGCGTTGGTTTTGTTTGAATGTTCCAGTATCGTAATCCAGGGAATCCTCTTGCTCATTACGATTCAACAGCTGAAGAGATCATTGATCAGTGTGAAGGTAAGCTGGATGTTAAATCGTAACAATCTTCAATAAACTTATTGTGATCTCACAACTCCGCAGTTCCATAATGTCCACTTTTATTGTTAAGCACAACATGCTTTATTCAGGATTGATATGTGGTCCAATAACTATCGGTCACTTAGAACGTATCTTGGGCTACTCTCGACTGTAGAAATGAATTGTGCTGGCACCATCGACTAACGATGAAATGAGCGTTTTAGAGAAACCTGAACCTGATGGAGTCCCTCTCAAAACTAGGAGCCAAATGTTCCTCATAACTATTCCCACAAAACCTTGATTAAATGATTATTGAAATTAGTTGGGATTGGTAAATTAGGGATTGCATCATGTGCAAAGCAATGCAAATGTTAACTACTATATTTTTACAACTTCTGTTAGTATGAAATAACAGGCCAAAACATTTTCCTTTGTAAAAGCTAAAGTTAGCAATGTTATTTTTAACCACAAGCATGTAAACAGTTGTACATTGCAAAGCTTTTGGTTGCCCTTCCGATTGCAAGATGACCTTATCATTTTCATCACAGCAAGGTAGTTCTGTCAATAATACATTGTTAGAATTTTGTTTAAAAAATGTGTAGAAATCGCTACTTTGTCAACATTGTTAAAGAGAAGACTTAACACTAGGGCTGAGCGGTACTACAGCCTGAAAGATTTTATACCGCAGTACTGTGTACTTGGCTATATTTTTTTTGTAAAGGTTTAATTCTGAACACACTCCTTCCTGTACTTTACACACTGGACATGGACTACTGATAAAGAATAATTCCTGTGAGGTTCCTCCTCTCTCATTCGTTTTTCAGCTTGAAAAAGTTTATTGAAACGTGTTTACCTGCAAGGTGGCCTGTGACATCCTACACACAACACATCAACTATGATCATTAACAGGGGAAAATAATATGACAATAAAAATACTTACCTCCAGTCTACATGCTAAATTCGTTTAATTTTGCTTTTCCCATGCTCAACCACCCATAAATCCTGAATTTATGAATTTCAACGTCAGTTGCCCTCTTTTCCCGCTAGGCGCGCTACCAGCGCTGGCGCTGCAGCCGCCTGCCTCGTGGGGAAAACCCCATTCGCTTTTTGAACCTTTCTTGTTCGTTAGCGGGGAGGCAGGGCGGGTTCTACTGGAGGTAAGTATTTTTATGATAGTAAAAACTAATTTTAACAAGTTAAAATTGTCATTTCTTACTATCTGCAAAATACTTACCTCCAGTCTACATGCTGACTTTGTCGGAAAGGCGGCGGGCAACTAACAAAAAAGGGTTAAGTACAAAGTAAAAATTTTCCACTAAGTCCAACAACCTCAATCAGTCAACTCACCTCAATGTGTTGTCTTGATGTTCGAGTCTCCTCCCCCTCTCGTTCTTTGGTTTTCGGCGTTATGGTTTTTCTGCCTGCCGAAAGTATGTGATACGGCTTTCCTCTGGTGTGCGTTTCTCTCTCGTGTCCGCAATTCTCTAGAGCGCACTGCCAATATCCTTTCCACCTGCGTTCGTCTGTCACTGATTGGTCTTCCGCACTGTCGTCTGCCGGTTTTGTGTTGACCCGGCGACCACGTGCTGTTTGACGACGTTACGTCCACTCTCACCACAGGTTTCCCTAAGATAATGCTTAATGAAGGTGTTCCTGCTCCTCCACGATCCCGCTGCCACAACTTCGTCTAACGGGGTCCCGCAGCCGTATGCCCATGAGGCCGATAGTGCCCTGAGTTCATGTGCCCGAATCGTACTTGGGACGTCCGGGTGTTCCGGGCTCAGTTCATACGCCCTCTTGATCACCTGGCATATCCAGCTTCCAAGTTTAAAGGGGGTTACCCGTTTGTTTAATACTTCGCCTGAAGCCGAGTCCACGTCGAGAAACAGCGGTGTGTATCCCGTTCCTTGTCTCACTTTGTGTATTGATGTCGAAGTCTTGTCAATGTAGTATCGGAGCGCTCTTATTGGACATTGTGGTTCGCTGCTCCGTTCTCCAGACTTCTTCTTCCCCAAGGCGAGGATCACAACAGGTTTCTGTGCGACGTCTGGCCTGGAATTCTTCGCCTGGAAACAAGCCGGGAAGACCAGGGAGACTGAGGACCAGTCCCTGGCGAAACGAAGGAAACCATCGTCTCTAGCGAAGGCTGCTAACTCGCTTTGGCGTGCTGCCGACGCCAGTGCCACTAAAAACACCGTCTTCTGAGTAAGTAGCATCGCATTTGCACCATGGAGTGGTTCATAAGGTGGTTTCGTTAAACTATCCAACACAAGAGGGAGATTCCATGTCAACAACTTCTTTGTCCTCGGTCTCGCTTTTTCGAATGAGGATATCATTTGCGAGATCCTGGGGTCCGTCCCGACGGACGACTTGCCTAATCAGGTCAGTACGGAGTTTACTGCTGCCCGATAGCCCTTGATGGAAGTTGGGGAAAGGCCTTTTTGAAACAGTTCTTCCAGGAATTGCGACCATGTCACCACCGGGGGGGTCACATGGGTCACAGCCTTGTTCAGTCGCCCACTTGAACCATCGTCTCCATTTGCTTTCATACATCTTAACTGTCGAGCTCCGGACGCACTGTAGGAGTCTGTTCGTGACTCCCTCTGAGAAACCTTCACGCGTCAGGTGTCCCCGTAAAGTCTCCACCCGTGAAGATGAAGCACCTCCGGGGACGGGTGGATCGTCCTCCCGCGGTTTTGGGACAGGAATCGGGGGGTTAATGGTAGACGAATCGGTTCTTCTTTCGCCAGTTCTAGTAGGCCTGGGAACCACGTCGCGGCTGGCCACAACGGTGCAACAAGAATGTATGAACCTGAATCCTCTCTGATCTTGTTCAGAACGAGTTGGAGAAGGCAGAAAGGTGGGAACGCGTATGCATCCATCCCTTTCCATGGAATGGAAAAAGCATCTGTCGCCCATGCTAGATGGTCCGGGAAGGGGGACACAAAGTTCCTCAATTGCGAGTTGTTTCTTGTCGCGAACAGGTCGACCATCGGGGTTCCCCATGTTGCAAAGAGACCACGACACACATTTGGGTCGAGCTGCCATTCCGTCGTTGGCATTTCGTTCTTCCTGGAGAGCTCGTCGGCCCATACATTGAGCCTCCCCGGGATGTGTCTGGGTATCAGAGTGATCCTGAAGTCTTCGCAGAGTTGCATTAGTAGCGACGTTTCTTGCATCAAGGTTTTGGAGTGTGTCCCCCCTCCCCGACGGATGTAGGCTACAGCCGTAGAGTTGTCGGACATCACACCGATGTTCATTCCCGAGATTTCCTTTTTCCAACAGTGAACTGCGTTCCTGACAGCTCTCAATTCTAACACGTTGATGTGTAGACCGCTTTCCGCTGTCGTCCAAATTCCTGCCTCTGTCCAATCTCCCAGATGGGCTCCCCACCCTGTGGATGACGCATCCGAGAAGAGGAGTAACTCCGGACGTTCTTCCTTCAAAGGCACACCCACCTGGAGGTTTTCCGTTGACATCCACCATGTCATGTCTGGAAAGTCGTGAAGAAGTATCACGTCGTTCCAAGACTGCCTTGGGTTCCATTCTTCTTTTCTGAACCAGTGGATGGGTTTCACTCTCCACCGGCCCAGTGGTACCAATGTTGCATTGGAATCTAACATACCGATTGTCGATGCGAGTTCCTTTGCTGACGTCTCCGTCCTGGCGTGGAGGTTCCGTAGTGAGGCTACTGTTTTCTCCACTCTCTCTTGTGAGGGCCGGACCTTGCACGTTACCAAGTTGAAATCTACCCCGAGGAACACGAACAATTGGCTGGGGGTAAGTCTTGACTTTTCCCAGTTTATCCCCAGTCCGAGAGTACGAAACAACTGTATGCACCTGTTCATCTGGATTATAAGCATGTTTGGTGACAGGTGGCGGAGTAGCCAATCGTCCAAGTACGCGTGTACTTTTATCATCTCCTGGTGGAGTGTCGCGAGAACAGGACGCAGGATCCGGGTGAAAACTTGCGGCGCTGTAGACAACCCGAATGGTAGGGTTGTAAATTGAAACGATGTTCCTTCGCACAAGAACCTGAAGAGGTGACGAACTGCGGGGTGTAGCGGGACGTGGAGGTACGCGTCTTCGAGGTCTAGAGAGACAGTGTATTCCTTGCTCCGTAGTGCCTCGCGAATCCTCCCGATTGTCTCCATCTTGAATTTCTCTTTCTGTATATGGCGATTCAGCAGACGAAGGTTGAAAATCAGCCGGGTCCCCCCCCCCCCCCCTTCTTCGGGATGACCCTCACCGGGCTCCAGAAACCTTTGGAACCTGGTGGAGACTTCTCGATCGCCCCTTTCTGAAGAAGCTTCTCCACTTCCATGCGAAGTTCCGGGGTCTTGACGGTCTGACACGCCATCCCAGGTGCCTTGTCGGAGAGCTTTGGTGACGAGATTGGGGGGGGGGGGGGTGATACCCGAACTTGATTGTTTCCAAGATGAATGCATCGTCCGTAATCAGCTCCCAGTCGCTGAGGTGTTTCGCCAGTCTCCCCCCCCCACCTGACAGTGAATGGGGAGAGACTGCCCGGGGTGGGCGTCAAGGTTTGCTGTTGGCTCTCCTCCCTCTTCCTCGGGATGCGCCTCTACCTCTCTGTTGTCCTCTGCCTCTCTGTTGACCGGGATTGTCCCGAAAGGGCTGTAGGTCCGTTCTCCTCTCTCCTCTCCCAAATCTCCTCCCCTTACCATCTTGGGGGTAGTGCGGGTAGTTGGATAAAATCCTGCTTGAAGGCCTGGTCCTAATCCGACTCCCTCTGGCACCCGAGGTCCCCGCTTGAGGTGGTCTGGTCTTCTCTTTCAGTTCTGGGGCTAGTTGAAGGAGTTTTCCTCCGAACATCTCCGTCGACCCGTGTATTGGCGTCAACCTTAACTGGCCGGCAACGTCCGTGGGGATGTTTGACGCAGTTTCGAGCAGCGCATCCCTCTTCCGAAAAACCGAGTTCAAAAGGAGCCGCGACGACCAGTTCAGGCTGTCCCGTTGAAACGACGAGGCCCGTTTCATCATGTGAAGGCACTCCTTAACAGTTTGATTTTCCCTGAGAGAGGGTACTTCAGCCACGAGGCTCTTGAGAGCTGCCGTAGACGCGGAGTAGGCAAGTTCCGCATGCGAGTTAGCGCGAATGCTGCAACGTAGTAGAATCTCATCCTCGTCGAATTGCTGCATTGGTGTGCGGATGAACTGTGGGGTCCGGATGGTAGAGTCCAACTCAAGGTTCATTTTCTCTGGGAAGTACTCCGCCTCAGGGAAGGTAGAATACCGCTTCTTGGATGGGGCACCTTTTCCCGTTGATCTGAAGAAAAATTTCGTCATAGCTGGGTCGTGGGCGGGAAGAGGCTTCGAAATCGAAATTGGCTGTCCGCTCTTCCGCGTGAGAGATTCCGCGTTGAGTAACTGGCGGAACCCAACCGCCGACTGAGGAAGGTGAAGGGGTGGGTCCTTGGTCGCCCCCGAATTCGCGAACGTTTCGAGAGGCGGGTCGTCCAGATTAATTTCCACTGGTGTCGCTTCCTTGCAGAACCTGGTCTCCTTAAGGTGCTTGAATACGAAGCCAGCAAACTGTTTCCAATGGATGAGCCCAGGCCCTTCCTCGAAGGGGTCGTCGTTGTCGGTCGATTCCGAAGTGGGGGGGGGGGGGTGATGCGACCGATTCCCGCCACTGTTTTTCTTGATCACGTTGTTCATCCCCAAAGCTTCTCTCTTCCATGAACACGCAATCCTCATTGAACACCACCTTCCTCCGTTTTGCCTCCGGCGACAGGGAACCACGATCGCATTCCCGTTTGCGTGTAGCAGAGTCACTCCTAGCAAGGTGGTCTTGGTAGTAGAACTGGTCATCCTCATAATCGTCTTCCCCTTCTTCCTCATAAAATTCCTGTTCCCTGACAAGTGGCAGAACCGCTCTCACCGGTGAAAATTGGTGATCTGTGGATGTTTGGGGATGTCCGGAAAAATCCGGGGATGGCCGGCGATGTCCGGAGAAGCCTGGTGAAAAATCGCGAACAGGCGAACTGCGAACCTTTTCGCTACATAGGCTGACGTCGGGTTGGTAGATGTTCGCGAGATCCCTGATCAGCACGAACTGCATGTGAGCTGCGATCCGCCCGTGAACTGCGATCG
>JAHWFP010169984.1:287045-304871 GCA_023313725.1 Lithobius niger
AACTGCGATCGATGTGCGGTCTGCGATCGCCGTGCGAACTGCGATCGCCGTGCGGACTGCGATCCCTAGGATAACTGCGATCTGCCAAACTGGTTTCAGTTGTACGTGGGCTGCGATCGTGATCGCTGCGAACTGGCGAACCGTGTAGATAGCTCGCCTTGCTGAGTACGGGATCCACTGTGTCAGAAACTAAATCCACACTACACGCCCTCCCGCTGACCCTTTTCTCGGGCGCGGGCAGGGCCTTTTTTGACCCGTGCCGATTAACCTCACGTTGGCCTTCCCTTTTCTCGGGGGCTGAACGTGTTTCTTTCATTTTTTGGCACATTTTTATCCTGTCCGCTAACCCTTTTCTCGGGCGCTGACGGATTGGTCAAATTTTTGGGCTTGCTAATATCATGTCCGCTAGCCCTTTTCTCGGGTGCTGACAGATCGCCCTGAGCCTTTCCACCACTCACTTGTCCACTGTTCTTTTTAACAGTCGTGCTTTTAGAATGTTTACCTTCCCCCTTTTCCTTTCGTGAGATTGAGACTGCACTGTGGCGGGCTGGACTGTCCCTTGAACTAGCCTCCGTCTTTCCGTCGCGCGGCCTCGGCTACTCTGTAGCGCACTGCCCGGCGAACCACCCGTCCGGTCGCCGGCGAACCCTTTGTTTTGATCGCCGGCGAACCCTTTGTCTCGTGTTCCTCTAGACATTTGACAATGATTGCAGTCGATCCCTCTACGTGAACTGATAAGTCACTGTTCAAGAGTACATTCTGCTCACCATATTCCTTAATTGGTGCGTCCGACATTGGTTCCGAAATCACACAAGACTCAAGTGTGGGAAGACATTGCAGCACTGGCACCAAAACTGTTGCTTGAAAAACTTTGCTGGGCTATCAACGCGTTCACCGTCGACACTAGTCCCGCGATGGATCCCAACACCTCACCTCGAAACTCCCCAATTTTCGTGTCCATGTGAGATAGCACCGTAGTGCTCACTTTATGCATAACTTTGTCCTCCATTTCGGCCGTCCGATCAGAAACGATCGATTTAGCCGTGTCACGGGCCGCCGTCACCATAGCCCCCAACGAACCCTGCGGGTAAACAGATTTTTCACCGAGTGGAAAACCATCAAATTCTGATGACGAATCGGTTGCACTTGCCACTAATTCTTCAACGAAGATCGGCGCCTGAGGGTCCTTGGCCATTTCAGCTAGTCTCCGATCGAGGGAAAAATGTTCTTTCTTATGCTTTTTCTTTACTTGTTCAAGTTTTTGATCGGATCGTCTCCACGTCCACAGAATGCGCTTCACGGAGGTTGGGTTATGAGCTTCGCAAATATTGCATTTTTCGTTACCAAAATCACAAATCCTACACCTCCTGCATAAAGGATGGAGATCTAAAGGTGTTTTCTGGTGCGTGCACGAAGCGAAATCACCATCTTTAAGTAGTTCGTCAATCCTTGCAAGTTCGTCCTCACTATTGTGGTCGGCCATTTCTTTGTAGGGAAAAATGCACGACTTCACTCGTGCGTGCTCAAAAACGAATGGGGTTTTCCCCACGAGGCAGGCGGCTGCAGCGCCAGCGCTGGTAGCGCGCCTAGCGGGAAAAGAGGGCAACTGACGTTGAAATTCATAAATTCAGGATTTATGGGTGGTTGAGCATGGGAAAAGCAAAATTAAACGAATTTAGCATGTAGACTGGAGGTAAGTATTTTGCAGATAGTAAGAAATTTAAATGTTGGTATAAATTTTAACATCTCGGTTGTATGCTTCCTGAATGGATGAGGGTGTTGTGATCTAATTCACGAAAAAGGTTGGTTCACTTGGGCAATACTGCTTCACAGTTATCTAACTGCATACGTTTTTGTCGTGTCAAGCAGACTTCTTTGCTTATTACATTAACGACAAGTAGGAGCAGGGATTTAATTTTTAAGTTTGTGTGAATGGCTTATTTTGTTTTAGGTACGTAATAAATTCATGTCAAGTTATATTTGATGGAACGAAATACTGGTTCTTAAGATAATGCTGTGACTTGGACTGACGTTATCGTTGAGTATCGTGACCAAATGGTACCGCGGTTCACTGTTAGTACCTATACACCGCCCAACGCAACTTAGCGCCAACGCACGTAGCGTCATTTCAGAATGCTCCTTTAATTCCCTGTAATAGCATTTTCTGCAGCATCTTTGCAGTAACAGAAGTTTTTCACTCGCAGTAACAAGTTATTGTCTTCCATATTATTTACGCTTGGGTCTAATGCTGGTACTTGTTTCTCTTGACAAAAGGAAACATCGATATGGTAGTTCTTACTGCAGGAACAGGTGGAACAATCACGGGTATCGGCCGGAAGATCAAAGAAAAGCATCCAAACTGCAAGGTACGCATAAAATTACTGTAAGAGTTGACTTTTTAGAGAGATTAAATGTTCTACTTTATTGCACCAAGGACGAAGGTTTAGAAATATGTGACTCTTAACAGGTTGTTGGCGTCGATCCATTTGGTTCGATACTAGCAGAGCCTGAAAGTCTAAATGAAACGGACGTTTCTTTCTATGAAGTTGAAGGCATTGGATATGATTTCATACCAACCGTACTGGATAGAGCAGTAAGTAGCCAAAATTGCCGTCTATAGATAGGTAGGTATTTCACTGTTAACTAAATGCTCATTCATTATAGGTCGTTGATTCGTGGCTTAAATCGTCAGACAGAGAGTCACTTCTCATGGCCCGCCGCTTGATTCGTGAAGAAGGTTTGCTGTGCGGTATGTACAAGAATTGAAATGTGTTTCGTTGTTGCAGTAGCAGTCCTACTGCTGATGAAGTGTTTGTTAGCTAGCTGTACAGCACATCGATGATATAGCATGTACTGTAGTTACACTGGTTGTTTGTCTCTTCCCCCACATTAACTTTATTTTTTTTAAAAAGGTGTAAAAGTTTCGTTTCAAATTTATGTTTATTTTCTCTTCAGTTCAAGGCAAAGTGTCGTGGTTATAAAACATCCCTTAGAAACTCGCGCTGGCTTAAACAAAATTTGTCATTCCTTTTGACGGACAAATATTTGTGGTAACCAAGTAAGGTACTAATTATAACTTTTAGGTGGGAGTTCGGGTGCCGCAATGTCAGCAGCAGTTAAAGCTGCCCAAAGCTTAAAGGAAGGCCAGACTTGCGTTGTGATACTTCCCGACAGCGTGAGAAACTACATGACAAAATTCCTTAATGACCAATGGATGAAAGAGAGGGACTTCATCGACAAGGAGCTGGAAAATGATCCAAAATTATGGTACGTTTGTTGACTTGCTTGCACCATTCTCCTTTTACAATGTTATTTGCCTACAGACCCACATTTGGTTCTGTCTGCGCAGTACATCCTACTCTATTAACAAGTGCATCACAGGATCTGTTCATAATCTGCACATATGTACCTGTTTGCATGGATTTTTTTTTCTCAACTGTAAAATATGCTTAGTATTGGGGTCACTCGTAAAGACTTGTTTAGCTATGGTACTAATATTTTAGTATGTTGCTGATCCCTTTATAGTTCAGTCGCAACATTTTTGCTTAGCTCTTTTGTTTGTGGTCCATCTTGCACTTGTTGGCTTGACTTAGTGGTGGTGTCTTCCAAGTGAAGTCTATTATTTACGATGGTTAATTGGGGCAGTTGTCGGTCACCTGTAGTTTTGTCAATCACGGTTTGATATTTCTAATACAGTTGGCATTATGAGTGTTCACATAATGGGCATGTGGTTTAAAGTTCTTACTCCCATTTTGGCTTTCCTGTTTTTCATGGTTTTGTGTCGTTCAGCAAATTTATATACATGTTGCAAACACTCATTTTACATGGCTTGGCTTTTCTGCGTGACATTCCAGTCTACATAAATGTCGCAAACTCTATTTTTATGTGATGTAGTACAGATAAGGAGCGGGTTGTGCTGTTGCTTCTATCTTGGTTTACTATGTGGTCAAGCAGTTTTCTTTTTGGAAAATTACATGGTTTTATTTTTGCTTTGCTCCAACTATTTAATCATTGTAGGTGGCATTCACTCAAGGTGAGCTGTCTGAATTTGGCAGCTCCTGTAACGGTTCTTCCCAATTTGTCATGCCAGGATGTCATTGAAATCATGAATAGGGAAAACTTTGATCAGCTGCCTGTTGTTGACGCTGCAGGGTAAGTTACATTGGTATTAAACCAGTTCGGTAAAAAATGTAACTTCCTAGTAGTTTACAAATGTTTGCAGAATAATTCAGTGCTTTCGACTGTTTCCTGTCTTATTTGGTTAACAACATTTAGCATCAGTTTTCCATCAGCACGAAAGATGAAGTTTCATTTTCTATTCATTTACTGTTAGGGTCATCTTAGGAATGGTTACATTAGGCAATCTTATGTCTCGCATCTTAGCAGGAAAAGTGTCACCTCAAGAGCCAATTGTGAAAGCACTCTACTCGCAGTTTCATAAGGTAGAGTTCATCATTTGGATAGAGTAGAAAGGAGAAGATGGAATGCATTTCATATGTTAACTAATAATTAACATTACAGATAACTCTGGATACAACTCTAGATAGTCTATCTAATCTTCTACAAAAGGATCATTTTGCACTTGTGGTTCACGATCAGTGCCAATGTAAGTAGTAATTAATTCTTTTTAAACAGTTTCAAAGGTGCAGTGTTAATTTCCTTATACACAGATAAACTCACATTTTCATCTGGGAAGCACGAAGACCCGTACACCCGCAAACACTTCCATGAAATAAATTATTTTCCAAGACCCAAGGCCGCCTGTAAAGCATGCTTGACCACAGTTCACGAAAATTTCCGTATAAAAAAAACACTTCATCACCTATCTATAAGCTAGGCAACCCCTTAAAAAGTGAGTTGAGAGTTAATGTGCCATAAAAAAGGGGGGTCAAGGTGAATTCAGATAAAGCTCTATTCCATCCCCATGTCACCCACTTTCCTCGAGTAACCTCAGCCACCGAAAAAAAAAATTGTTTGGTTTTCAGGCGCATACAGTTCTAAAAATTGTGCGGGTGAACATTTTTTTTTTTTGCTTTCTTATCGATATCAAAGTTACTGGTTTTCTCCCGCAATTCTGGCCAAAAATGACAGAATTTATTATTCCACTACACTAATTTAACCATCTTTTTGAGAGCTGTCAAGTGCTTAAATTGTTCCAAAGTAAAACAAAACCTCTAACAAGGCCCTAAAAGACTGCTTAAAATACAAAGCTCGCACAAGACGACTACGTGCACCTGGACTCTTTGAATGTCTAGTCCATTACAAACAAAGTCACTTCAGAAAAAAAAAAAAAAAAAGCCTGGTGACCTCGTTTGTCCCTTTTGGAAGAGATAAAAAGGGATTATCTTTTTTGAGTGACACTAATGTAGGCACCAAAAGCTACTGTACCTCAAATTATCTTATATTACTGCTGCTTACAGAGTGAACGATGTACCTGGCAACCGCTACTGAAAAGCCTTGAATCTTGTACTTGAGTTAATTGCCACTCTTTGTAATAGAAGGTCAGTCGTAAGTGGCAGATTTGAGGGACGTCTATCAACAACGGACAAAGATGTAACTGACAAACCTGACAACTGGTCAAGCTGGACAAAGCAATGTTGAATTGGTCCCTCGGGTCTATCGGTACGAATGTGCGATCTGGTGAATTGTCTTCCTGTTTACCTTTAGGTTGAGAGCTAAATAATGGAAAAATAATTAGGTAATGGAAGTACAAGACAAAGGAACGTGAAAAAGTGTGATTTTCCATTCTCACCTGATTGAGTAAACCTTTTTTTAGACTACCTCCCCAATTAAAACATTTACATTTATTATCTGCCACAGACGAAATTCGTGACTAAAATATAAATCTTGATTCTTCCCAACCAACATACCCTTAGTATAGCAATCCAGAGAGTCCAGGTGTCTTAAGGTATTGGCTAAGGTATATGTGTGTTGTTAGATGGCACATGCAAACTCCATGTCCTAACACCTTCCGCCTCCTAACGACCAATGAGTGCCGAATGCTCATTGACCGGATTGGTCATGTGACTATGCATACAATAGCTAGGTCCTGTTCTCACTTGACAACATGGCTTCAATCAATCTAGTGTGTGTCAACGTTAAGTGCCAATAAATGGCATTTTTAGTGAAAGATCAGTATTAACATTCTTTTTTCGACTTTGAAGAGCAGCTCCCCAACAATAGTGGCTGCCTGAACAGACCAAAAGTGACAGTAAATAAGTACTTTATAATTGCGGACATTTTACCATTCTCGCTGGCCACATGCGAAGGAACTTCCCAGCGCAGATCTACAAAGAACGAGGTGATATCTAGCCATTTAAGATTTACCCTCGTCCGAAATACCTATCATTTTATGCTATTTGATGCTCAAATAGGCCTTTCGTCCTAGAAACCTTAATTTTCAAAATCAACCACTAGTAACTGCCGCTCCCGCCAGGTGGTGGCGCCTGTTTTCAGACGCACGCTCCCGTTTTCCATCGTTTTCATTCTAGAACGCGAAATGGTGACATCGTGTCTATGCGCTATGAATAGGCCTTCAACAACATGGACAAAGAATTTGAAACCTGCAAGAAATGTGGCCATTGTTTGATGGGGATCTACATTCTCACTGCCGCAAGTGTCTGAAATGTGATTTCTGGGATAAACTGTGTGCACTGCGCAAAGAATACAACGATAGTCTGCAAAGAATACTGAGATTGCGAGTTTCGAAGCAACGTGGGATAGACCGGCGAAACGGCTCGTTCAGATCCGCAAGAAGAAGAACAAAAATCTAAGGCGCAAATAAGGTGGGACTAACCATTTCTAATTCTGTTTCAGACTCGGGGCCTGTCGACACTGCCGCCGATCCGACTGCATTTAATCCAATGCATTAGTGACCATGAACCCGGGTGTGGTAATGGCGATAAGAGCGTGTATGTACGAGTTTTATGGCGGTATGCAGGTGAAGGCAAAGCAAGCTGAAGCAGACCGACAACGCACTGAAAAAGCCCAATTAATGGATGTTGTTAAGCCGCCTAAATAGGGTTAACGGACATTGTAAAATACCACGAGGCCACGATTTCAAATCAGTTGTAGCTTGACGAGGGACACGACGTGACGTGACAACTTCAAGGACAGCCATTTCTGAACCAACCCGCCGCAAACGCATCAGCCCAATCTTTTCAGTGACAGTCGGAGAATGTCCTGAATGTCCTTTGATCCATTAACAGGGAAAAAGGAAGACGAGGATCTTCACAGCAAAGAGGGACTGGCATCCTTCGCTCCCAGCAGTCACCCCGTTACAATGACATCTCAGAGATGGAGGCCACCCTCCAACACTAGCAAGTAGGGGGGAGACTTGAGGCGTTGGGAGGAATGATCTCCCGAATCACAGATGACAGGTTCATTCTAGAAATCGTTAGGGTGGAGTACGAACCACCCTTCCACTGCCTCCCAGAACTGTCCTTGGGGCCTCAAAGTTGGCTTCTCCAAAAGGAAGACGATCCCCTATTGGCAAAGGAAGTAGAAAAACTGCTAGATAAAGGAGTCGTACAGAAGACAACAGACACAAGGCGGGACAGTACAGCCCAGCAAGGGTGATACCCAAGAAAAACGGAAGGTCAAGATTAATCTGAGGTATCTGAATTAGTTCATTACCCAATATCACTTCAAGATGGAAACCCCAGCATCTATCAGAGAAGCAATCCACCCAGGGGACTTTACAACATCTGTAGACCTGGAGGATGCATGCCCCGGATACATATCCCACTCCACAAGGAGGTCCGCCACCTGTTCCGCTTTGTTTCAAGGGAGTTATGTACACAGTCCACCCCAAAAGTCAAACTAACCCCAGCACGCATCTTTCCATTCCTTGGAACGGAGATCGACACGGCTGCTTTCCTGATCTAGTTGTCACCAGAAAAAGAATTCAACCATGTCAGGAGAAGATTCAGGAGGTGCGGTCAAATCATTCAACAATGGCTCACAAACTATGCAAGCTGATAGACCGATTGGACTCCATGGCCTCTGTAACTCTGTTGGGAAATTTACGGCTGAGATCACTCCACTGTTCCGCAAGGTTTGGCAACCGAGACATACATCCAAAGACACTGTGGGCCTGGATCAGTTCCCCTGGCAAGATATCCCTCGGTGGGAGGACCCGAGCAATTTGGCAGTGGGGATACCCATAAACCACCAAATGTCGATCTTGCACTCTGCACAGATGCATTGTTGGAGGGATGGGGAGCCCGTTTACCATCCCAGAACACACACGTGCGATTCGGAACAGGAGAAGAATCTCCATATCAACGTTTTGGAGTTACGAGCCACTCGTTACACAGTTCAAGGTCTGCAGGGCGATTTTCCAACGATGGGGCACCCCCACAGTAGACATGTTTGGAATGAGGGCAAACACCCAACTTCCTCAGTTTATCTCCCCATACTCAGACAAGAGGGCCTGGGCAACAGATAATCTGAACCTACAGTGGCAGAGGAAATAGGGCTACCTCTTCCAACCATTTGCACTCCTTCAGACGGTCATCGGCAATATCAGGAGATCCTTGGGGAAATTCATACTGATCGCACCAAGGTGGCAGGCGGCACCCGGGTTTGTAGATCTAGTGGAAGCTGCAAAGGAGGAACCCATCCCTTTACCAGAATTGCAAGACCTTGTAACGGACATTGGCTCACCCTCGTACCTACCTGTGTGCTGTTGTGTTGTGGGTGACTTTTGTTGGCACCAAAATCACTTGTGCAACGGCAAGGACTTTTAGGTTTTGTGCCAAAACCATGAGCGGACGTGCAGGAGAACGTGGCCAAGTATTGTTGGCCACGATTGGTGAACACTTTGTAACCTTGAACTGGTTTGGTTAACGAACTCATGAGCTGATTGGTTGTCCGGTAGAGCTCTGGATCCGACCGGAGCATATAAGTCAAGGGCGTCGGAGCCCGGTGTTCTATTCCCGTTGATTCTTGTGTTGAGAAAGAACGTAATAATGTAACCCAAATCTTGTCATGATTATTCCGCATTTAAATAAGGTTTAACTACTTCAAGTTTGGCTTCTACATTGAACACACGTTACAACCTCCTCACTCAACATGGGGGCCGGACACTCCATCAGAACCTGACCTGCCTACATCTACATGCATGGCTCCTCTGAGGGCCAGTTTATGGGAAGAGTGATTCATGAACAAGGTCATCTACAGAACGACAACAAAGGTCTAGTACCCTTAAAGTGTACGAGAAAAAGGGTGGAATGGTGTAAAACCAACAACACCTGTCAACTAACTTCATTTTTGGAAGATCTTTTCACCTCCAGAATATCAACCAGCGCCATAAAAAATTACAGTTCAATGCCGAGCTCAGTTCTTGGGGAGAAATCTGATATCACGGGTCGCATCACAATTTCAAAACTTATCCAGGCATTTGGTGTACAATGGCCCAATACAATGGTTCTTAAGTGGGACCTCGCGAGGGTCCTGGAGCGCCTAATGGTAGCCCCATACGAACCACTCGGTGAAGCTGGCATCTATTGGGCAAAAACAGTCAAGACGGTGTTCCTCATAGTGCTGGCAAAGGCGGTTCACCAGGGGAAGATTGCGGCGCTGGCAAGGAATAGGGAACACCTTTGCCTCACATCTACCTGGAGTTCGGTGTCCTTCCTGCATCCACCGGGGTTCCGTGCTAAGATCCTTTGGCCAGACGAGGCACCATCACCGATTGTGATTAAGGCTTTGGCACCCATCACTGAACTGGACGGAAAAGAGAAGTTACAATGTCCAAATCGGGCACTTTGTATGTATATTCACGTATGTATAATTTATATACATGACATTATAGTAGCTACAAAGACCTGGAAAGAACAATGCACTGCACTGAAAGAAGTATCAGAAGGTAGGATTTACCTTGAAAAGTAAGAAAAAAATGTCATTTTGGAGTCACCAAACTGATAAATCTCACAGCAAAAGGAATCGAGTTGACGAAAGACCATACGACTGCCACACGCAACTTTCCAAGACCAACCAACAAGAAGCGCCAAGCGTTTCTTGGATCAAGCGGCTATTTTTGGAAATTTGTTAGCAACGTCTTGAAGACAGCATCACCTTTTCACCGCTTCACTCGCAAGGATCAACCATTCAAATGGACTAACTACCATTCGAGAATCTGAAGAGCAAACTCCTTGACTCAGGCATTCTTGCTCTTCCAGGTTTCAAGAGCACGTTCATGATCGAGAGTGATTCATCCAACGAAGGCCTCGGAGCAGTTTTTGCGCAGAGAATTAACGGCAAGATGAAACTAATCGAATTCTGGAGCAGACTTCTTGAGGACCGAGATCGAAAATGTCACGCATTTGAACTTGAAGCATTAGCACCAGTAGAAACGTTGGAACATTGGGAGATGTACATCGCAGGTTCAAGATTTCTCCTGAGCATTAAAATGGATCCTGTCTAATCGCAAGTCGTCAGGAATGACAGAACGATGGTCAATCAGACTGCAATTGCCCGGGAGCCCAAAATGTCATCGCAGATGCTTTATCTCGAAAGCCGGCACCAGAGAACTCTGACGAGTAAAACAAAGAACCAACTGATTTGTCAACCCCGACTAAGACCTTCGAAGAAGAGATGGAAGCACAATCGTTTTTGTGTTGCCCGGCCGGCATTCAAGAAGTTATCATGGATCATCTTGATAAATAAATATACCCGATGCTACTCATCAGGGAAGAACCACTGATAAATAATACGGAAACTACTGAACTCTTGCAAGCTGAAAAACAGCGAATTATTCAGACTCTGAAGAGACCCATAACTACATTGTGAAGATCAGAAGAAGTCCGCAGTGGACCAAGATGGACTACTATGTGGATCCACTTGCACCAGCAATAGGACTACCAGAAAGATCTTGGTGACTTTACATCTTGAAACCATTGTATCACACGTACTTATGTGGTGCTCATTTGGAAAATTTGCTCACAGGTTTTTAATTTCGTACACTAAAAACGCTGATTTTAGTTCGCTCTTCCAGAAATAAATAAATCTCTAATAAATACCTGTTTGTGCAACTAAGTCCAAACCTTTCATGATGTGCACCACCCAATTGTTGCAAGTAATTTTTTTCATTTACAAAGGTATGAACATGCATGCATTCAGTGATGGCACTTGAAAACATTGCATTTACAAAATAAATAAACCATTCTATTATTTCAGCTCCCAATTTACAATGTAGCATTTTTCAATTTACCCACAAACAATGAAGTGTTTAGACAAAAGTTTGAACACTTGCACCATAGCAAAACTCTGTACAAAGAATGAAAATAAATGTAACTATGAAATTTAATTGCTGCTGTTGTTGCCTGACCTCTTGTGTAATTATATACATTGATATTTAGTTGATTATTTTCCGAAATACTGTGGATTTAGTTAGAATCAAGGCCTGTTATTACTATGATAGATGTACACGTCGTTGGACTGTGGTAAGATCATCCTTAAAATAGTCCAATGATGTATGTATACTTTTGTATTCATGTCTACATAAAAAAAAAAAAAAATTGGACGAAACATATAATCTTATCTTATTGGGCTGTGGGTAGAGATTGTGGAAAAAAAGCCCTTGGTAGACAAGGTGTTAAAACTATTAAATTGCCTTTTAGCTCTATCGTCTTCAGAGCCAGCACTTGTAGGTAAGTATACAATGTCCTAATAAACTGTGTATCAATCTAAATCCAACTAATAGGAAGAAAAAAAATTGCAACCAAACTCTTGGGCCACACAAAATAAATAAAACATTTCTCAGGCAAATAGTTTCCCAAAGATGGTGAGGCATGCTGATTTTATTTATTTAATGAAAATGGTGATGCGAGATGGGGGGTACTTTTTTTTTTACGAACAAAAAATTCCCAGCAGGTCCTTAAAAGACCTGTGCAACTGGTCTGTATAGCATGGCTACTTGTGTCAACTTCCGAAAAGCAACTGCGAAGGAGCTTGCCATTGTTTACCGTGGAGCTATCAAGAGAGTTCAGCACTTACCTCGGCAAAGTCACAATCATCAAGCTTGCCGGGATAGCAAGATGTTCACGCTTGACCTGGCAGGTTTTTTGAAGCAGGCTAACCTTTGGGGAGCTATTCTTGAATCTGGCAACAGGCTAGTGAAGGCGTGGTCCCGAAGGTTGGGGCAGCGGTCTTGGAGGCACGGTTGCTAAAGGTCTGCTTGCACATGGTGTGAGTTGAGGTCACCAACGGACCTGAGGTCTCTGCAGCCGCGTGTCCACGATCATGTTCAGGGGATGGCTGTCCTACAAGACACGGAGGGCAAACTGCTGCCCTAATTTCCTGGCCCTGGGGCTATGGTTGTCCCTCTCCCGTTCCTCCTCATCCCTTGTAATTAGTTTTTTAATTCTAAGCATATACCTTGTGTACAGTAAAATAAATAAATTAATTAAAAGTCAACTTACTATACAACTTAAAATAACCTGCTAATAAACTTGCATTTATGCCATTTTTAATAAGAATTATGGTACTAGTCTAAGAGGTTAAATAGAAGCTCATCGATCACAGCAATTAGTCTCAAAATCAATATTCTAGAAAACGATCTTGACAATGTGTGATAAGCATTTTTTAGTTTTTTATTGAAAACAAAAAAAAAAACGTGGTGTAGGATGTGGGCAGTGCCCGAGAAATATTTGTTTGGCCTTACTGTAAGCAATTAACAGCTTTTCAATACCTGTTTCCCAAGCATCAAGATGGAATACTTGTTTTTTCAGACTCCACCAGGGAGAGCTTGGAAAAGAAACAAGTCATCATTGGAATTGTAACTGGTATCGACTTGTTGGACTACGTTGCACGTTGTGCCGACGGTGAGGACTATGCCAATTTGGACCACGGAAGATAAACTAACTGAAAGCTCAAACAATTTAATCATTCCAGTCTTCCGAACCACTTACAGCACGTTTTCAACTAATAGCACAAATCACTGATAGCAAGAAATATTTGACATTGCTCGTTATTTGCAAATTGTTATTTCGCTTTGTTTCATGTGCATAGTGTATCGTTATTTTGTGGTGTGCAAGCTCAGGTCTGGTTTGAATTATGATTATGAATAAGGATACCATCTGTTTCTAGTAACAGTATTTTGAGTATTCCGACTTCTTTTGATACATAAAGTTAAATTAATAATTAAATTTTATGAAGCTTCCCGATTTGACATTCTTATTCAGTATTCGTACTGTGTAAGTGGGTACACAGCTTGTGGCTTTAAATAATTTGGTTTTTATAGCAACCTTACAGCACTGTACAAATCGATATAAACCAATAAACAGCAGTTAGTGGTAAATTTCAGACATCGCAAACACTCACAACACTTTACCACAACAAAAGAACAAATAGCAAGTTCTTTCCAGTCACCTTGAGATTCAAAAATTTGTGCTCGTCGGATCTGTATAACTTGTCATCTGGAGAGGCCCCATGTTTGGATAGCACATCGGCCCTAACAAGGTGTTCCATGTCATTGTAAGTGTGACCAGTAATGTTCATCAGAGACATCTGTTGTTGGAACCTCTTTACAGCAAATGAATCGAGGGCACGGGGGGGGGGGTCGTGTTTGATGACATGTGCGCCATCCTTCGGAGTCCCTCAACTTTTGTAACCCTGCCCTGTTTCACACATGAGGAGGAAAAAAGGGTGTCTTCTGTTCCTAGATGTCGAGTTCCGCAAGTCAGGAGACAGGATCTCTTTTGAACCTTACCAGAAGCCGTGGCATACGGGAAGGTGTCTTTCTCGACGGGACATCCCAGATACTAACTGGGAGCCCTTATATCCAATTAGCTGAGGAGGATCATTAACCACTCTTCCACGGTTAAGATAGCTGTGAAGTTTCTGCTACAGGGAGACACTGTTTGTGGAGAGAGGGTTTCCGGCGAGCATGATTATGCAGACTCACAAAGTGATAAACAGATGTGTACAAGTCCAATCTAGGCCAATTGCAGTTGTGACATGTCTCCCAGACAGGAGTGAGAAAACACACAAGGTTTTGAGTAACAGGGACTTAAGTGTTTACATTACTACACCCTAAGCTGGGAACCAAAATACCCCCCCCCCCCCCCGACAGCCATCCCACTCGCAGCAAAACCTGTCCCAATTTTCTTCCCCCTCCATCCTTGGTAATGACAAGCACTTGGTAGCGCTTCCGAATCCCCTCCTGAGAGAGAGCCATCAACAGCGCTGTATATTGTGTGCCCTGCATGGGTTGCGAGGCGGTCTGTCAATAACAGACAGCTGCAGGTCAGGATCTATGAGAGAGATGCAACAAGGAGATGTATTGTCCTCCGATGGTGTTGGGGGGAATTGCCCAACACCATCGGAGAACAATATACATCTATCCTACTTAATTGAATACTAATCATGAACCCGAACTGCGTGCCCTAGAGCCGCTGGCTATAAAGAGGTTCCAACACCAACAGGTACCTCCGATGAACATTACTGAACCTACACTGACATAGAACACCTTGTTATGGCCAATGTGATATCCAAACTTAAGGGAAAATGGGACCTTCCCACTAAAGTTATACAGATCAGTGGTGTATTCGACAAGCACAAATTTTGAATTCCTTCACACCAACATGTAGGGTTTTTCGTCGAACTGCTGCAATTCATTTCTGAGGAAGGTGACTGGAAATCACCAAAAGTAGAACTTGCTATTTGTTCTTCTGTTGTGGTAAAGTGTGAGTGTTTAGTTTGTGATACAGTAAAGTAATACATTCAATTGAAAAGACTCACTCTTGTATCTGAAGATTAAATGTTTACTCTGCACTTGGGTGGGTCGCCCCCACCTGACTTCGGTCAGATTTCGCCAAAACCATACACGCGACAGTCTCAAGTCGTAAAAGAAATTAACTCGCTTAATATTTTCGCTTACCCTTCTACAACCAGTAATTTTTTTTTTTTTTTATATGTAGGGCTACCACCCCCTTCTTCCAATAAAGTTCGCGATCTCGCTCGTTAACAAAAAAAATAATAAATTTTTTTCACCACACCTTTTCCGATTCATGCTGCGTAACATCGTATTTCACTCGAACAGAATGCGATCTCGGATGAATAAAACGTTTCACTTAAGGACATTAAAAAAAGAAAAGTTGGTTCTCAGGCCCTCCCGCACCGATTTTTTGATGGGAAATAAAAAGAAACGACGAGGCAAAAATAGCAGTTACAGATCAAAAATGGTCCTTAGTGAGAAATGACAATATAAAATTACCATTCTTGTCGTTAAATAATTTTATGGACATGTGGTTAGCAGAATTACGAGGCAGTGGCCTTTAGTTTACACAAACTTTCTTTTTTTAAGTGCTCTAAGGCTACACGAATATTTGAGGTCGGTAACGTTCGCCAAAATATTGAAAATTCTGGAACCGTTCAAGATTACGATTACTATTTACAATTATAATACTCGGACCCGTATCGCCTAGTTTTAATATATCATCCTCTTTACGGATCTTATTGATATAAGAATTGAACAACAATGATCTCTTATTTGGATTTAAAATCTAAAGCCATGTCATAAATGCTAATTAGCTCACACGAAAGCTATCCGTATCACTTACAGTAGCAGGCACACAAACTTCTCCACGTAGCTCTACAAGCATTCTGTGTAGAAGTTTGAGAGCCAATACATATTTTTTTTTTTAATATTGAGCTAATTTTCAATATATTTGAAAACAAATTGGTTTTTATTGAATATCAATTAAATATTGAATATTGAATATAAATGGTTAAATAAGCCTAGAGTACAAGTTCTAAACCCTGAAATGTTAGTTCCAAATTGATATTCATGCACTCGAGTGCAAATATTTATTGCCACGTAATGTAAAGCTAGCCAACTTGAGGTTTCGACACGTATAATTCGAGGCTCGCACACTTCTATAAAATGTGCCATTATTATGCACACAACCCATGTGTACACATTGTTGATGAACTGGTTTACTAACGACTGCAAAAGCAAGAAATAAATTAATCTATGAACTGTTAAAAAAAAGTTTTTCTTCTTTAATACAAAGTTTTCATGTACATACACACTTTCAATATTATACAATTCTTACAATGTAGGTAGGGTTTTCTTTTTATTCAAATCTGTACATGATTATGCTGCTCTATAAATATAAAATATTGCATCTATGACTACATCTAAAAATTGCAGTGCATGCCTCACGTGATAAAATGCACACACCAACATTCGTCACTTTTAAATAAAAATGATTTTGCTGTTATTGCTCAAGATGAAAATTAAGGGCTATGGTCATGGTAACTAACATCTATGAAGTTGCTTTGCAACAAGTATAACGCAGCGTCAAAGGGTCAGTTTTATTGGTGGTGGTGATGCTATGTTAATCTGCACTGTGTGCTTAACACAATAATCCATCTGTTCGGCATTGGAAATCACAGCCTATGAATTATTACTAATACCCGTTTCATAAGTTTTTATACATATTTCACAAGATTCAATGATCGATGTTCCAAAAATAAAAGCACGAAAAACTAAACTCGATTCATAGAGCATGGAACACTTTATACTGTATGACCAATTGACCATCATGAGTACTTGTAACAAAAACCAATCTTAATTCAAATATTTTCGGCAACGTCGAGATCCACATGTACAAGGTATTTTCACGTCTTCGATTGGGAATTTGTAGTCGTACGTCAGCTCTTCACCCCGCAAAATCCTGGAGGAGAAAATTACCATTATTTTTGCTGTAAAAGTATATCGTCCAGAAAATCAATTTGATGCTGCATACAGTCGTTACTATGATTATATGTTTATTTTAAATTCTATTGCATGTTATTGTCAAAACAATACCGCGCATCCAAATGAGAATATGTCAAAATGGACCATTGTTGAAGGGAGCAACGTACATGTTGGTATGGGGTATTGTCGACATCCACAAAACTGGAGAAAACTAAACAAATTTCTAGATTTCTGATGGATGGCAGTTATCAAGCAGAACTAGTGTGCTGCTTATGTTCGGACGATCTGTTCTACCTTCAGAGCCGCTCTTCACGCCGAATAGGCTAAATCGGTGTGCGAACCTGCACGTAGACTCCAACGTACTAACTACTCACCATCTTCAAGTTGCTTTAATGGACCATTAATCAGACTCGGATCTGGGAGAGTTGAATTTAATTCCATGCTCATTTTCTTGGGTAAATATTCCGCTGATGAAAACGTCTTGTATCTGCTCCGGGGAGGACCACGACCACCTGCGTTCTCTGTTAAATTTAACAATGTGGGAGGTGAAAAGGTTCAGAATGTTTACGTTCATGTTAGCAAGTTTCTTTGGGTGGGTCTGCAGAATTTACAACCAATGGTGGCAAGCGGTAGGAAGTAGGTAGTGATTAATGCCGTTAGCAAAAGGCATCCAAGGTGAAAAAGAACCTTCGTCGAAAACATCATCCGAATCAGTTGTGTATGGAAGTAGAAATGATTGTAAAAACCGACGTGCCTTTCCTCTAGTTCTTCAATCCTGGACAAGCCCGAATCGCAGTCAATCGATGACTCGCTAAAATCATTCTCCACATAACGCAGACTCAAGTTTACGATACCTGTTGCCGCCAAGGAACAACTAACTGATAACACGATTTAGACACAACGGTCGATTCATGAGGCAGTGTCTTGCGTTAAGTTCCATGTTGTTGCGTAACTGCGACGCACAGCTTCATAGTCGTCATGCTTGGGCGATCGGAACACTGGTGACTACTAGGGGAGTGCGGTTTTAAATATTTTGGGTTCGATTATTTTTCGATTTTGAACTATTTTCTTTTTTAATTTGTATCTATAAGGGCTAGCCGTTGAAAAAATATCAAGTT
>JAHWFP010169985.1:0-13959 GCA_023313725.1 Lithobius niger
CAAATATTATTATGCAATATATCTGCAAGTTTCACCTTTTTAATCCCCCTACCTAACGAGGCGTGCTTCCTTTAATAAGCAAGCTCTCTGATTAAAAAAAAAAAAAAAAGAAGCTGGTTCGTTCTTAATAATGTCGTACATCAACTCGTTTAATGGTAATTGTTTTGGTTTTTTCTTTCCATTGCATTACCACTAATTGGACAACAACATGAACTTAAGACGATGGTGGGTTGCATAAAATCAAATGACACTTAAGGAAATGGCTCTGGTGATCAAACAGGGTAACACTGTGCGGGGATATTGTCATTTTTAGTCACGTGCCTGGCCAAAAAAAAAAAAAAAATTAAAATTGTAATAGTTTATTTCCTACTCTTGTTCTGTTTTTTCCTTCACTGATTTTCCTTCATCTGTTTCCTCTGTCTGAATAAAACTTAATAGGCGACTGAACTTCGCGATGTGCTTGCAAGGAACCACTGTTCTTTAAAAATGTGTCTGGCAAATGTGCATTAAAACTTTAAAAAATGTCAATTGTGCAAATGTGCACGAATGATATCGGCATTCTTACTTCATCCCAAAACCAAGCAGCACATTTGTGGCCACTGTTAAGTATTTTGTCCCATCAGAGAAAGGAGAGTTAACACTCCCTAACGGGTAAGAGTGCCGGAGCAAGTCGTTTGAGCGCCCGGGGCCCATTGAGCGCCCGCTTCCACACACCTCTTTGCAAATCCACCCAAAAATAAACCCTTAACAGTGCCACAGAGATATTGCCAGCACACTGAAAACACACGAATTTGACATGAAAGGGTGAGGTACATAGGCGTGAGACAAAAATATTTGTCTACGTTTGAAGGATTACAATTGTATTTAGTTTATGATAGAGATGCTCTCTGACTAGCAAGAAAACTAACGAAAACCTGAATTTCACAATAAATATTCAATTTTCTGCACGAAATTTGGGGCTTGTTCACGATAAAAATGTTAAAACATTACAAAAGGTAGGAGCTGCCACTAATTGTGGAATTATACATGCGTCATATTGGAAGATTTGGCAACATGGCAGCTGTGTGAAGTCCACAATAATTAGTAGCAGCTCCCACTTTTTTTTAATGTTTTAACATTTTTATTTTGAAGAAATACCAAATACCGGGCAGAAAATTAAGTACCGTATTTGTTGCGAGTTTTCTTGCCAGTCAGAAGGTACCTCTATCATAAACTACTACTGCAACTCAGATTAATTTGTCAAGACCCTTGTATTTAGGCTAGGCTTCGTCAAAAGAGCATTTATTAATTTCAACTTCTCTTCGGAGAAAGGGCAGTATTTTCGACGCCCTTTCTCCTTCCGGCGACCGGGGCAGCCGTCCCCTTCGCCCCCCTCTTGCTCCCGCACTGACGGATAAAGTACTTAAAAGTGTTCAGATTTAAACGTCGCCATTTTGAGGCAACAGGTGCCAGCGCAACTACGTCAAAAGAACTTAAAAGAAAAGAAGAACACTAATTTGCTACAGATGAACGTACTTTCTTTCGTTTGTGGTTAAAACGTTATTCCTTTATTCTACGGCGACTGCTTGGCTGGAGAATTTAGACTGCAGGCGCCATTTTAAAGAAAAGCACGTGAGAAGAAGTTATGCATTAGGGTCTTACTGTTTCAGTGGTGGCCATTTTGAAAGCCCCTAAAAATAAAAAAAATAAAACAATTAACATCAGTTGTGTAAGCATCATTTAAGCAATGAAATAAAGAATAAATCGGAAGGTAAATAGTAAATGAAACAAACAGTCTAGATTTTAAAAACTGGACTTGTGAGATAGAAGATGGGGCTAATTTGACAAAGAAAGAAATGACATATGTCCCGACTGGATTTTTCACTTTTTGGTAGCCAAACATTTTACGTGGAAGAAGTAGGAAACCCCTAACTAACCTATAGAGCAGTGACACGACGTAGTATTATTGTATATAACTCTATGGTGGAGCCAGTTATTGGGTTAGCTGCAAGGTGCGCTGGTGGGGGAAAAGAAGAGCGTCTTACTGAAGGCAATGCTATTGGACTGGATTTCTTAGGCCTAAAACGCGCGATTTTTGTCGATTTGTTGGCAGTTGCTGACATTTTTAAGCAAGTGGAATTTCCAATTACAACCTGAGGGGCATAAGGGATTGGAGAAAACGACGGTTTTTTTAAGCCTACGAAATCCACTCTCAAAGCACTGGCTTGACTAGAAGTGCCGTTGTTTAACCCACCATTTCAATCTAGTGCCCCTTGCAGGTATCTCTCTTGTAGCCATATGACGTCACTGGACGCTGCTCTATTGTTTATTGGTCTGCAATTATTTTGTCGCAAAGTTGCAAACCAAACAAATTGCCCTCCTGGAAGGCTACGAAAACCCACAAGCACATGAACTGGTCCATATTTAATTTTCGGAAAGCAAATTGGTTTCCTTGGTCACAATGAAACCTTTAAAACAACAAATAAAAACGAATGACAAAGAAAATCACCTTACTGGCGATCCACCATCTTGGAAAAACCAAGATGGTGGATCGCCAGTTAGTGATTTCACTTTGTTATGCGTTTTTATTTGTTGTTTTAAAGGTTTCATTGTGACCAAGGAAACCAATTAACTTTCCGAAAATTAAATCTGGATCATTAATTTCATGTGCCTGTGGGTTTTCGTAGCCTTCCAGGACTCGGGCAATTTGTTTCACTTTGCAACTTTGCCACAAAATAATTGCAGAACAATAAATTATTA
The DNA here is from genome assembly GCA_023313725.1 of Lithobius niger. Lineage (NCBI taxonomy): Eukaryota > Metazoa > Arthropoda > Chilopoda > Lithobiomorpha > Lithobiidae > Lithobius > Lithobius niger. The sequence continues at coordinate 2,740 of JAHWFP010169985.1, forward strand.
GGGTAGGGGTTTCCCACTTCTTCCATCACACGTAAGATTTTTGGCTTCCAAAAAGTGAAAAAAAAAAATCCTCCTCCGGTTTAGAGTGATGTCGTTACATGTCGGGGAATTGGGAAGAGTGGGGAGGAGGTGTGCGCCAGTGAAAAGCATCGAGCTAAAAAAATTTTGAAAAGTGACATTTTTTTCTAAGCTTAGGCACGTAGGTTGCAAGGAGCGTGAGCGCTTTTTTTTTGTCTCTTGCTGCTCTACAATAAGATGACGGTGTTGTATCGTGATGTTGCGTTTGATCTGATTCGTGTTATTGTTGTTGTCCGGCAGTAGGACGTCTCTTCCCTTTCATCTCATCAGGGCATTTACCTGCCGTGCCTTTTTTTTTTTTTTTTTTTTTATTTCTTTATTCATATTTTTTGTGTGTTTTTTCTTTTTTTTCTTCTTTTCTTTATAGTAACCACAAGGCCAGAGTATGTCGACTCACGCTATACTTTTTCACAGCGGAAATGTTTATTGCCTAAGGCCTGAATGAACAGACAACCACATCCTCTTCGTTTTAGCCCTCAGGGGGTGGGGGAGGGAGTCCATGGTGAAGGGGTCGGGGGTGTAATGTGGGGGGCGGGGAGAGGGGTTGCGGTGAAAATTCGTCTTACAAAGATGGAGCTTTAATTCCCTCGTTGTAGGTAAATTGAGGTGATGAAGTAATAGGTAACTAAAAATCCTTAAATTCATGCCTTTAATTACCTCGTTGTCCAAAATCGCGGCTTGTAAAGTGAAGAATAAAATGAGATTAGGAGATCGGTAATAGGTAAATTAAACCCTTAAATTTATACCTCTAATTCCCTCGTTGTTGTAAATGACGGCTAGAAAAGCGTGGAATAAAATTAATCGACGGCCGCCATTGTTTTTGCAACCATCTCGGATATCAACAAGGCACTCTGCTACCAAAAACATACAGTTGATTACCTGTGTCGTTCTGGGGCAAACTTAAGATAGGCTGCGGACACTATAGTTATATTAATTTAGATACGTCGGTTTATAATGATCTAACATCCATTTTTTTTAAGTTCCTCTCCACTTCATTATGCTTATTCAGTTACCGTACTTGTTCTGGCAGTTTATTAAACTGATAAGGTATTTGGTATTTCATTTTACGTCTCTGACAGATTATCAATGAGAGATTATCACTTTGGTTATTTTAAAAATTTAGCGTTGCTTCTTACATTTCTGTTAGGTTTACTTTGTACATGTTCCTAAAATAATTCTTCCTTTTTTTTATACTCGAAGAAAATGTTGCTGTAAATTCAACGCATTGAATTTTTTTTGGATACATGTTTGGCTGAGCAGTGAGAGAGCTCAGCCTGGTTGCTGGAGGTTTGTGGATCTGGTAGAACTCCTGGAAAGGGGAACTTGGCAAAGTCCCTGCCAGGACTGCCGGCTAGGGTAGTATGAGAGGCTACCACGCTCCTTCGGCGGCTATGGGAACTATTCGGGCCAATTCTGGACCAATCGTTCGGCCCCTACGACGATCGGAGGTTTCCCGGTTCAAATCCCCGGGTTGGCTTCTCCCTTTATCAGACATTTCTTCTTCTCAAAAAGTCTGATAATGTTCAAAATTTAGCCGGTTCAACCACACGAGCATTAAGTTGCTTCGGCTGAAGTAAGACTCAAAGAAATTGATATTAAAAAAACAACAACAAAAAAAAAAACTATGTGTTAGTATATTATCTTTAAATGAGTCTTCAATTGCTTTGTTTGCAACTTCTCAAGTTGTGCCATCACACGATTAATTGTTTTTCCGTACATTGTAATTCCATATTTGATGTTTGCCATGTGTGTGTGTTTTTTTTTTTCATTATTTATTTCGTTTAGGTTAGACACTGTTGGTATCGTATGGTGTTATTTATATGTTCGTAAATTTCCATTTTTTTTCTAGCTCTAATCCCTAATATATGGTTCTGTTACGTTTTTTTTAAATAGTTTATTTGCATTGTTAATTTTGTTTTTTACATGCGGCTTTAGGGCTTCGTCGAGCAGATGACCAGGATTGGTTGACGTTCGCTATAAAACCCCAACATGCTCCTTGTTATTACACCAGTTGTCTCATTCATTTGTGGTTAGTGTTTTGGTAAGTACACAGTTTTTTCTTCGTTATAATAATTTTTCTTGAATATAATAATAATAATAATAATAATAATAATAATAATAATAATAATAGTAAATTTATTGCGTTTTCAAGTCTCGGAAGTTTTAAATAAAAACTTGTGAGAGCCACAATACATACAATATTTTGTACAATAAATAAATAATACATTTAATACATAATAAATTACACAATATATACAAAATGGTTAATTATGTACAAAAAAGAATTCATATCAAAGACTGTCACTTACGCAAACCAAAATTCGTCCAAGTTCCACAATTCAAACTTGCAAATTTTCGACTATCTACTGATAGTCTTCTTCAGGCAAGAGTCATGAGACTTGCACAACAACAACAACCACCACCAACGAACTTCACCAAGTCCACTACAAAAAGGAATTAATTCACAATAAAATCCACTAAAAAATTAATACTTATTTCCTATTCAGCAGTTTCTTTAGTTTAGTTTAGTTTCTTTAGTTTAGTTTCTTTAGTTTAGTTTCTTCAGCAGTGCCTTTAGTTTTTTTAAGAATTTACGAATACTTGTTTTAATTCGTTTTTTTCAAAATTCCTTTGCTTTGATGGTTTAATATTTTGGGGTCCAATTTATTGAAAATGTATGGTATGTAATAGGGTTTGTTTCATAATCCATAATCATTGTTCCACCCCGGTGTTCTATATTTCTGCATTTTTTTTCTTAATCGTTTACTTTTGTTTGCATCATAATTTTTATGTGTATTTATGCAGTAATTCTTTATTAATACCACAAAGTCTCGTGGTTCTATAATTTTTGTAATGTTATTTTTTATGTATAATTCATTTGTTTTTTCACCTTCTTTCCCAAGCTATACTTTTACGTACTATCTTATTCTGCACTCTTTGTAATCTCAAAATGATATAGTCAGTCGCAAAACCATACATTTCTATCCCATAACTAAGCAAACTTTCTATCCATGGTTCTGAGGGGTGCTAACTAGAAAAGTTGGACTTAGAAAATGTTGGGTCGTCAGTTTAGTGTTGACCACCCTGCATAATATATACAATATAATAATAATAATAATAATAATAAACATTTTTTTAAATTTAAAGCTAGCAAAAGTTGGTCGAGTCGAAAAGAGACCTCGGTCCTTTTGTTACGTATTTACTAGACTCGATCTCTCGTCTCGAAGCTCGAGACCAACACAAGTCTCGGGCCTAAATACTTAACTGCTTCTCATAACGACACACAAAAATATTTTGCAAGTGTCATTTATTATTTTCTTTGCAAACGCCTTTCTATCCGTCCCTTCCCCTACCCCCCCCCCCCACCCTTTCCACTCCACCTACTCCATTTCACTCTTCTCAGTAACTCTTTTTGCCCGACAACATACACTTTCTACCATTGCACGTGCTACACTGTTGAGTTAGTACACATTAACTTCTTCAGAATTTTTTTTTGAAATGTCAAAGGACAGTTTTGGGATTCGAACCGGCATACACTTGGGTTGGAGCGACACTAGCCTCCAAGATTTGCTTGCTCGCTTTGCGTTCTCCCCAAGGAACCCCTTACAAAGCTCGCGATGCGCCTGCATACGTAGTGGTAATTCTGAGACAACGAGCTCTAAAGAGAAAACAAGAAACTCAATACATTCAACTACATTCAAGAAAGAATGTTTTCCTTATGTGGGCATCCCACTGTTCTAATAGAGATAAATATATTACTATTGGTTACTCGCTTCTGTACAACTTACACCATGCGCAATGGCTGTTTGCTGTGACGTCACCATGAGTTAGCCAATGACGAACGAGAACAACGGCTGTTTGGCCGTCTGATTGGACTAGCCCAGTCACGTGATATGCATGTCACAGCAAACAATCACTTTGTAATGCACGATGGTTCTGACACTAAGCACGCACTTATTTCTGTTAAAACCGTGAAATACCCATATAAGGAAAACAGTGTTTCGTGAACAAGCATGTAGCTCCTTGCACTTAACCTTAATTATACACGTATCACACGCAGGGGCATGTTGGGAGGGAGAAATGGTTAACGTAGGGCCCTCTCTTGTGGGATTTCGTATTCATCATGAAAAAATTTCAATAGGCCCCCGACAGGCCCTCGGATCGTAGTCCCCACAGGAAACCTCCCCTTTTCCCTGTATGGCAAGTACCCCTGATCATACGCTATCTCCATCATTACAGACGTATGATATGCGTGCGTGCGTGTTTGTACCTCTGTTCCTCTGGAACCAAGGCGCCTACAAAGATGGGAATAGGACCAAACGAAAGATAATTAAATTGCGCTTCGGTTAGGCCTACTTTCATCGCTGCTTCTTGATATTATGACCCTCAAATACGCTAAAAAAAAAAAACCTAAAAAATATCGTCAAAGTTTATTTTTTACCCATATGATTGTTCATGATGAGTTGGTTTATGCACACCTCCTCGAGCGAAGCGAGACGACGCCAACGGAGCCAGCGAAGCGAGCGATGCGGCTAGTTATTTATTATAATTGAGAGATTAATTAGTAAAGAGGCAGTTGTGGTTCTGAAAGCTGCTAAGTAGGTCTAGTTTTTAAGCCTTCTAAACGCAACGATACAACTACCGGCAGCGCCGACACATCCTATGGTAGCGGCCGCGATGAATGTTGGCATTGCTAATAAGTAAACAAGGTTTTCCCATGCAGTAGCAGTAGGGGCGGGAGTCGGTAGTCTGATAAATTAATACGCACGTAGCAACCCCTCGTAACAATTGACGCCTCGAATGGAGTTAGATCCGCTGATCATAAGACGAATACCGTAAATCATATCAGAAGCCGATGGAAAAGAAGTTAGATGATGGGGCGGTCGTGGTGGTGGTGGAGGGCTGGGGGGGAGGGAGGTAAGATCCGGAGGAAAGGGTACAGGGGAGGTGAGGTTGTAATAAATTATTGAACGAGCAATGGGTAGGCAGTTACGGTTTTCGGATACGCCATGCTTCACTGATTATGAGCCAGTAGCCAGCGTCAACACCCCCAGCTAACACTCATAACTGTAAATCGAGAATTAGGCTTAATGAATTGGGTCCGTTTAACGTTAAAGAAAAGGGTAGCTTCAAGGAGGCAAAGACAAGATTAAAAGGGGAGATGGATGCCGGATTAAAGACGGATTAAAGGGCGATTGCCAACAAATGACAAGAGGCAGCGTCGATAGCCATTTGCCGATATCTAGTTCTGTCTAGCCGCTCTTAATTTCAACAGGCGAAGGATCACACAAATACAGTTATCTGAGTATGTTTGATGCAATTCCTATTAAACCGACAAATACACATCCAAAATACAACACTAACTTCTCCATTCAGTTAATAGCTTCTCCGTAGCTTGAAAACTTTCGTGTACAGAGTACCTTTACGTCTCGCATGACTAAGGTTTTAATTTTTTAAAACCCTTTTCCCCCGCAACTCGCTTTTCATTTTGTAGTTTAATCAGGTTGTAACTTAACCACGGGTGCAAGAAGTCATCTTTATGCCAGTGGACGAATGGGCATATCGATAAAAGCGTATATGTCAGTGATCTGGGGACTGCCAGTTTGGTTCCGTCTCCCCATTCCGCCGAAACGTAAGTGCATAAAAAGTGGCTAACTTACTACGTTATTTTTAGTGACGGTGCGATTTTCGCTGTCTGGCTTGTTTTGCTCTTTATTTTATATGAATTTTTATGTAGTTTTCACAAACGAAAATCCAATTCTGAAAATCTGTTAAAATCACCCTAAAAATCTACTTTTTTTTCGGTATAGACCCAAGACCGTATGTTCAGCATCGTGGCTACCAGAAAAAAAAAATTACGTTTTTTTTTCTAAAATTGTTTATAAGAAGGACCGAATTTTGTCATTCTTGGAAGTTAAATACAAAAAAAGTGGTAGTACCTATTTTCACATTTAAAAACAATAACATAAAAGGTTTAGGCTTTCTATTCTTCGTGACATACTTTTATATACTTATTTATATATATATTTATTTTGTATTAATATTAATAGTTCGTTTATATTCATGAATCATGCTGCATGATGGAAATCGCCACGGAGGAATGGCAAAATTCCTATTTTATAACAACGAACCATGCAGAAAGCAGAAATTTATTTACAATACGGAAAACACAACAAAATAAGCAAAAAGAACACTAAACAAAAAATAGTGATAATAATAATAAAACACCTTTTTCACTAGCATGAGCTCATGAAATACTTTCTTACGAAATAAATACAAATGCAAACCTATTTACGTTGGCCTTTTGGACTTATATGTCAGATTGCCTGAGCGGTGAATTGAACCCACGACCTTTGAAACCAAAGGCCAAGGTCCTACCGCTGACCCATACTGACACGGCCTGACCAAAAAAAAAAAAAAAAGGGACCGTGTCAGTATGGCTCAGCGGTAGGACCTCGGCCTTTGGTTTCAAAGGTTGTGGGTTCGATTCCCGGCTCAGACAGTCTGAAATATATACCCTCACACCGAGTTTCATCAAGTTTACACGACCAGTTTTTGAGCCCCGACACTTTGACCTGCTGTGGGACTTAGCCATTTTTTCATAGTTCAAAAATTCAAAGGGCAACGTAAATAGGTTTGCATTTGTATTTATTTAACTCTTGTTGAGCCTGTGGCTTTTTCGTCCCTAATTTCTTACGAAACTTGAAAAATTTCCGGCAGTTTAAATTACCAGAAATTGACTTTGGTAACTGGGAGCAGTGTAAGACAGACTCATTTTCTCGTAGTTAGCTCTACATTTACGAGGAACAATTTGTCATTGTTGCGGGTGTTGCGGGTGTTGCGAGTGTGAGTATCAAGTATTGTTACTTACACCGGACAGGAATGGTTCCCAACATTTTTCCTTTAAAGATTCGTACATATACATACACGCAGCATGCTTAAAAACAATTTCAAGCAGTACGAAAGAAGTAATCACTTTTTTGTTTTAAAGTATTCATCTGGAGCGAGACCCATTTCACACACACAAAAAAAATAATAATAAATAAATAAAAACCTTGACTCGTCAACACAACCCTTCTGTCCGATGATTGACTTAATATCCGACAACAAGTTGGTCCGAACACGCTAAAAACAATAAACTTCAGAAATTTAGGGAGTATTTAGGACCATTTATGTAACTCGGTGATTGATTTACGGGACCACCTTATCGCCCGAGCATCAAGAACGCTGCGTAAATTCTCCTGTCACGCTCGGGGCCTCCGTGCCACCGAGATGCGTAACCATGGAAACTATGGAACCAGGCGGGCGATCGGGGCAGACATATGGCTGATCGCGATCGGTGCAGGAGAAACAAGTGAGACGGCTTTTTTTTTTTCTCTTCTTTTTTCATTTTTTCTTTTCTTTTTTTTTCTTCAAGTTTTTGCACTGCATATTCGTTATGCGCGATTCTCGAGTGATAAGTGCAAAGTGTATGTATTTTCGCAACATTGTGTGATCTTTCAATTTCGGGCCCCCAAGGCTTAAATTCGCTTCGGGAACGAGCTAAATTTGAAACAGGAGCGAGCAGGAGATAATGCCACTGCGAGATGAATTTATGCGCAAAATAACTAAATATGCCATACATGAATTTTAGCGCGGCGCAATAAAGTCAATAAACAGGGCGGTAAGAGGAGAAATACAGTAGCGAGACTGCGGTAGGAGAGGAAATTGGGAAATGGGTTGGGTGGAAAGCCGGGGGGAGGGGGGGGGGGGACTGGCACTGGCGAAGTCAAAGTCGGTCAACTACAAACAATAAAATATTACTTTTTTCTTTCACCTTACAAGAGGAAAAGGACACGGATGGGGCAGTATCAGCAACCCACTAATACCAGGCATCAGTACAACAAATTAAGAATGGAAAAAAATACTGTTACAACAGTAGAACAGTGTGGGGGAAGGGGAGGTGAAGGGGCTCCCCCCCCCTCATCCGTAACCAAAGCGAACCAAAACGATGTGTTATAATAACGCTAAATAAATAATTTCTCGACATTGTAAAAAAAAAAAAAAGATTGCACTCCAGAAGCCGGATACAGCACTGATATACCGTAAAATGCTTCAGCTTCCAGACCTCGTGAGGGAGTTAAAGGGACACCCGGCCTGCCTTATAACATTCTGCGTGCCAAATTACGCGCAGATCGTCATCCGAGCAATTACGGCGCCAAGGTCGGCTGGGGTGGTAGCTGCGTCCCTCGCATAGCTGCTGTCTCACTTGGCTTTGGGAATAGTACACGAGACAGAATCAAGTCAACGATTGTGTCGTTACAAACCGGAATGATTCTCGTGTTTTAAAATCACAATTTATAGTTTTCTAGGCCAGTGTCTTATAATTTTGCTTCGGCGATCTATTGGAATAATTAATTTTAATTTTTATCGGATTAGTCTATTAGAATTTAGATCTCTTGGTAATTATTAGAAAATAAGTTGCCTAGATGTACACACAGAGATGAAACGTCATGATTATTGTACGCGCGCAATGCATCATATAGTTTCGGGTCGTTCTTAAATGTATAGTTAACAATATTCAACAGAAAATCTCCTAGATGTCACATTTTAAAACGGTTTTTTTTAGCAAGGGAAAGACTAACGGTAAGTAAATAGACCTTTGGGGCCGTACTTGATGTGGTGGATCGAGAAAAATGGCGCTGGGAGGTATATCCCTTTAACAGTTCTCCCCCAGACCCTTGCACGGTTTTGTATACGGCCCCATCCAAGTTATAAATTTAGCTTTGTATTCCACTACTCGTCAGTATAGGTATCTGGAAGTGAAGCAACAGATTTAGCTTCCTGTCTACGGGCTATTCGATTTAACACGCCTTAATTGTATCTACCAAAACAATCATAAGAGACATTAACATCTGGTATGCTCGTAAGTGGCGTGGAGCCGGGAAACAATACACGCAATTTCTACTCCAGTCGGCCTTGGCTAGCGAAACAAAACTTCTTCCTTCCTTCAAGGTCGTTTAAACGCTATACTGCTTCCGAATTGGTGTGTAGCCGTTTCGCCAAATCCTGTTTCGCCGAATATTTTTTTCCTCCAAATTACGAGCCTCGCTTGCGTTATCGCTTTCGCTTCGGCTAAACATGTAACGTCAAAAACCGCAAATAGTCACAAATTCCTTCCAGTTAGGATTGCACCTTTAACTTCTCAGATGTTACATTTTTAAAGAATATTTTGATCCGGCGAAACGAAATTCGGCGAAACGGGAATCCTCTTTTTGCCGAATTTTAATCGGGGCTTAATTTTCGGCGAAACGGCAAAAATTTAGGCGAAGCAGAATTCCGCCAAACCCCTCCTACGACTAAACACTTACTTTGAAGAATCGCAACTCTAGCGATATTTTTATTACAGATTTATTATGTATAAACCTATCCAGCTTAATTTTTAACGTATTTTTTCCCAATGAAGTAAAACGATAACTCGTTGGATAACTGGCTGCGAAGGTCGCGATTCATAACGAGTCGTGGAACATGAGGCTGAATAATATAGGAGGCTCCTCATTTACGTCACTCCTATATCCTCCCTGTAACACCACTAACGCAAAACATTAGTGAGTGTGGTGTTTATTAATCAATTATTATTGACCGATTTTGACGTCTTCGGTAAACCATCCTGCGACGCCATGCAGCCACGAGCACCCAGTCTGGTTAGAGCTTATCAGATAGGTGCGAAACATATCATTATCGTGCTACGGTTAGTGCACGCATGCGTAAACTTCGCGTGCAACAGCGTTAAACGACCGTGAAGCCAGGAAGGAGTCTGGAAGGCTTCATCCAGACAAGGCCGACTGGCGTAGAAATCATGCTCCTCGTCTCCTGGTTCAACCACAGTTTATGCGCGTGCTGGACAACTTATGCCTTTTAACGTTGCTTTAGTTGTCAAAATATAATTTCGGCGATGTTGAATCAATTGGCCTTGATCCGGGAACCAAAACCCACAGTTTCTTTCTCAGACGACCTTGTGCGTGCCAAGGAATGGAATAGAGCGCGTTAGTTACAGCGTGGACATTTTCCTACTCCCATCCATTCAATAAACTTGACTTGAATTCGTAAAATTTTAAATGTTTGATAATACCAATTTTAAAAATGCAAGTTACAAAATTGCTGCCCCCAAAAAAATAAAAACGTAGATGTCTTACACCTCTAATCGAGCCTACAAACAAAACATCCCTGTAACAAAATTTGGCAAAAAAGCCTTTCCGAAACCACAGAAATTTGCTCAATCATTCATTCTCCCCCTCCGCAAGAAGGAAACGGCTTCAGAAATTCAGGTGTGGACTGGAAGATTTTGAGGAACGATACCTTATCTTTACCATATACCACCTCACCACATCGCTGGCGTTTACGCTTTCTTCCTTTTTTCCCCTAACTACCCCACCCTCTCCACTTCAGGGAGAAATTTACGTCATCAACCGGCAGTCCTTCTTTGTTAGTGTTCCTCTACCATCTTGTTGAGTCGAGATTTCATCTACTCGACTCTTGTTTTTGCGGTTTTTCTCCGCCACGGTTCCCAGACTTCAAGTCGAACAGCGTAGCCACCCACCTACCGAAGCCTACGGCCAAACAACAGCAAAAGTTAACGCCTCGTATGAGAACAAATTGCGCAACAACGCTGAGTGCCAAAGAAGAAATGCGTTATCTTGGACGGTGGTGGGGCGACCGAAAGAGCATTCCGTTGAGCTGCTTGCGAATATCGAAACCTTCCGTGGAGATACGGAGAGCAACTGCGAGATTTTTCGTACACCCCAGTTTTAAGTAAGGCTCCGTTTATGCACCTCAAACTCGCTCACCGAGTTACTCAAGATTCCGTAAGGCTGCGTTTGTGAAACGATCTTGCAACGCGCAGCTGAAAACTAGAAATAACCTGAAATTTCAAGGTGGCGGTTTTGACTCTGCCCGTAGGTAAGAAAGAAGGGAATTAGTCGAGAAAAGGTCCTTTTCAATTTGTAGAGAGCCTGTTTACGCTTGCCGATCCCCGATATCTAGCTGCTGATATGAACACCGATTCTGTTGTGAGGGTTATTTGTACCCCGCAGTTAAATGTTGATACTAAATTTAGGCTTTGGCTGTTTTCCCGTCTAGGGGTTGATAATTAACGCTTAGACT
>JAHWFP010169985.1:27372-43343 GCA_023313725.1 Lithobius niger
ATAGGGTCTAAAATTCGATGGCTGCATTACCATCCGACTACCTTCTTCTCTTTGTGTATAGATGCATAATGATCTCAGGGAGCTTACATTATGTAAGTAACCACGATTTGATTTCACCTTTAAACCACTAAGTAGTGGACTACTCATCCACCTGTAACCAAACATCGTCGCTAAAACTTGTTTATATTTGATTAAACAAATTGCGCCTTGCTGGTCACGTCTCGTAGGAGCGCATCTCGTCATCTCGACTGGCAAAACAGATAGAAGAAAAAGATAAGACAAGACAGATAGACAGATGGAGAAGGAAGTGGAATAATGAATTCTAGTCACGTGGGGGGCACCTTTCCTGTTGGGCAAACCGCGTTTCCGGGGAGCCGCTGGTCGCCATGGTAACTTGGCAGTCAGCCCTGTCATGAGATGAGAGATGCATGGAGGGGGGAGGGAGTGGGAGAAGCGGGGGCGTTTTTGATCTTGGGCTTGCTTGGAGCCAAGCCCTGTTTTCAAGTTATGGTCATCGTATGGCGACCGCTGGCCACAAGATCTTGTGGAGCGAATATGTCGACTAATGCTGTAAAGAAATTTATCAGTACTTGTTGATGTTCATGTTCCTGCTTCTTTTTTGCTAATCTCTTGTCCAAGAAGAGAGGTCTTCGACAAAGCTAGGAATATCTCGCACACCCAAGATTTAGATTTTCAAAACCGTTGTTGCAAATCTTGTGAAAAACTCGCAAATCTGTAAGTTTTGTGTAAATCATTCAAATCTTGTAAATCTTGTGCAAATCTTGTAAATCCCTACAAATCGTGTATGTAAATCACGTAAATTTGGCGTAATTCATTTAAATTTCACTTAATCTTTTGCAAATATTTAAATCGCAGCAATCTTCATGTAAATCTTCAAATCTGCTAAAACTCGTGCTTCTGGAAATCCGTGTAAATCTTGCAAAACGTCACGCAAACCGTTAAATCTTACCTAAATCTTTTCTTAATCTTTAAATACCAGCAAATATTCAAATCTTCACGAAAATTTTCAAATCTGTGTAAATTTGCAAAACTTTATTTCATTCTTTAATAAATCTTCTGTGCAAAATCCGTGTAAATACTGCAAAACTGCACGTAAATCGTTAAATCTTTCTTAAATCTTTTGTTAATCTTGAAATCCCAGCAAATCCGTAAATCTCCGTAAATCCGTTGGCAGATTTGCAGATTTACAAATTTACAAATCTCGTACATTTTTATTTTTTATTTTTTGTCTTTGTCGAACCCTTCGCCAAGAACAGAAATGAAGGACACTATCGTGGGCAAAAAAATCTAGTCTGGCAGTGTGAGTGAGAAAGAAACTCGTGGCCTTAATGGCCGTAGCGGGAAGTGATTTATCTTGAGCCTGTGTTGGTTATTGTGGTGCAAGTCGTCACCGAAATGGTTGTCGTTAACGTAGATAAACCGGCTTAAGCTGACAGACAGATGTCTTGCTAAAGCGACATAGGTGAACCAGCTTAAAGCTGCGCCTTAAGCTTTAGACTTACCTATTTATTTACATTGAAAAGGCCTCAACTGCTCTAATACAAACATTGGGTTATTTATAAAACCTTAAAACTTGATAACATTAAAACTAGATATTTCGTGGCTCACTAGGGTAAATTTCGGGCACTTTATAAAAAAAAAAAAAAACAGTAAAAACGTCGACTATTGTGTGCGCGGCGTATCTTGAGTCCTGGAAGTATTTTACGAGCTACTACGTCTTCCTGGAGGGGGCGGCTTTCATCGACGGCCGCCATTGTTTTTGTAACCATCTTGGATATCAACAAGGCACTCTGCTGCCAAAAAAGTACAATCGATTATTTGTGTTCGTTCTGCGGCGAACTCAAGATAGGCCGCGCACACTTTAGTGTTGACTTTGATATGTGTACTTTGGGCTTTTCTCGTTCAATATAGGCTACTTCGTTCCAGTGCATACATCTCTCTAACCTAACGGCTTGTAACAACACTAAATGAGAAAACAAAAACGAACTCGTGTGATGCTTAAGGTTGGGGTTTAACTGACCTCGGAAGTCAAAACAGCAAAGGAACACGAATTAACTTTCCTTTTAGGTTTCCACGTGAAACCTTACTACTGTAGTAAAATGTTTTTACCATTTTTACTTTAGCACACGAAAGGTCAGCTAATGATTGGTGCATTCTGCTTGGCTAAACGTTATAGATGGAAAACGTTTAAAAGCTAATCGTTTTAGTGTGCTTAGCACGGTTCTACAGGTAATTCAGGGCTTGTTCGTGCGACTCCTTGAAAACATGGAAATGTCCTGGAAACCAATGATGAAATTCTATGCCTGGAAAAGTGTTTGAAGATCTTGAAAAATGATATAAGTATCATCAGTAAGGTGATAAACGGAAAGTAGATGGCGTTACTGAATAACATGAATCCAAACCTTTCGCCGTTAGATAATTAGTTCATTTCAACTGCTACAGCCGAAGACGTTGCTGCTTGCGAAGATGCTACTGCTTGCGAAGCTTGACTGCATCGTTAAAAAAACTGCTGGCTGCGTCGACTCTGGTCCTATCCTTGAAAAATGGTAATTAGCTTACCTTAGGTCTAGCGTTAGTTGTCGCTAGGCAGGTAGTGTACATTGTTCCGCCTGGCGAACAGATTATATTCATTAAAGCATTCAGAAAATCGAGAAGTTAGTTTTTTTTTATTTCTCAATTTTGCAAAAACTACAGAAAATAATTAAATTTTTTATTTCTCAATATTTTACTCAAACATTTGAAACTTGACTGCCTGAAGATTGGGCATCAAAGGAAATATTAAAGGAACCACAAAAATTCAAACAAAACTGAAGAGAAGTCAATACACCCCTTCAAAGCATGTAGCCACGGGTCCAATGGAAGAACGACACCTAACTGAAAGAAAGCACAAAAACGATAGGTCGTATGCAGAGCAGAGCAAGACGTCGAGTAAAAATTCTTAAAATAAGTGAAATAAGAAGACCCTTGTAAAGTGTAGGAGGACCCCCCCCCCCGCCCCCGCGGAATCCAGTGACCGAAGTTAGGACAATGGGACAATAAAAAAATGTGACCTCAGAAGATACCTAAAATACCTAATTGAATGAATGCGCTAAAACGTACAGAGCAGGACGTAAAGTAAAAATAGGCGAAACAAGAAAACCTATGTAATATTGAAACAGGAAAGCGCACAGATCCCTGTTCGTGGCTAGGTTGGATGGGAGGGGGGGGATGTTACCTTACCAGTGTGGGCGTTTGGTGAGGGGGGAGCAGGGCTCAAGTCAGTGTTTATAAAGCTTTAAAAAACTGAATTTCACGTTAAGACTGACGTATTCCTTTATCCATGTCTTTGAGCTTGTGCCAGATTCTGTATGCTAGTATACAAATGCCGAGAGGGTATCTCCTCGAGCGAAGCGAGACGACGCCAACGGAGCGAGCGATGTGGCTAGTGAATTGTAAAAGTGCGTCAAATAATGTAGACAACGGACGTCAATCGTTCCTTTTCAATTTAGGGCTTGTTTCAAAGACTGGTTTTTTTGGAGGGGGGTGGGAGCGGCAAATTTGATGCTTACCCAGCCGAAGCCATGAAGCCAGGGGGTGGGGGAATGAATAGTAAGGACGGCTGTTTCATGTGGCGTGGGTCGGGTGCAAGCCTGGTGGCACCCCACTGTATTCGGGAAGAGAAGGGTTCTGGAATTAGCTCGTGTTCGTGTCAATCATAGCATGTAAAAGTCCGTAGGAATTTCTTAGCAAAATTTCTTAGCAAAATTGCACTCTGCGTCTCGAAGTAAGGGAAGAGAAGAAAAGAGCATTATTTCATTTTTTTTCCCCTTCAAGAATGACAGGCGGTTTTTTGTTTAAAGCACGTTCTCCACCAAAAGTGAACGAAATGAAATTCGTTCAGCAAAAGTAATCCCGTTTCAACACCGGCAACAAAAATTACCGATGAGCAGCCATGAAAATGGATTTATGACAGTCCTGCTCAAGAGGCGTTAGCCCTTAGCCGTTGCAGTTGGGTAGACGGTTGTGAAAAGCCAGTTGGCGTTAAATGACGCACCAAATGCGCAGTCTTTCTCTCCGTCTCTCTGCTTGAGTCTCTTCGGCCTTGACGACGAATTATTAATCGCCAACTCGCTGAATTGTGGACGAGGAAAGAGTTGTTGTAAAAAGTTTGCGAAGCAACCAACCACTCCTACTCCTTCCTTCCTTGTTTTCTTCCGGTTGTCCTTGATTCTCACGTTTTCAGTGTGTTCGTATTTTCAACCCAGTTGCGTACAGGGTCAAACTGACTGATCTGGAAAGTTCTACGGAAAAAGGGAAATCTACGCCATAACCAACCCAAACCCAAATTGGTAGGAAGAACCGCAGAATTTCCTAAACGTGTTCGCCTTTAAAGTTGATTTTGTCATTCAACCTAGCAGTGCCGCAATTAGGGGTGGTGGTACAAAGGATGCGTGGCACCAGGGCCCAGGTGCCAGGGGGCCCAAAATTTTAAAAAAGGGACAAGACCCATTATTGTTTGGTCTGGGTTGGGAGCCTCTTTATCCCCAAAATTGTGTACTTGTTGAGGAGGGGCCCAACATTTTACCCTTGCTCCGCCTCTTTGGAAAAAAGCTAGTTGTGGCACTGCAGCCAGGATGGATGCTACCAAGTTATATATAGCGAGAGCAATCCTACACTCGTAACTGACATCCTCCTCCTGAATTAGCGTTTGGTTCAATGATCGCAGTTCGGAGGCAGGGTCGGACTGGATTAGTTTTTTTGCATTGCATCTGCCCGACGGTCGAAAAAATACACCGGCCCCAGGGGGTGGGGAGGGACTTCCGTCCTTTAAAAAACTAAACTACATAACCTAATAATTTGGGGGGGGAGGGGGGGGATTGAGGCTTTAAAGAGTTTGGCTTTCGACGCTGGTGTGATGCCCTTATTTGGAAAAATAAATACACATTATTGGACAAATTCCATTGCAAATGGGCAAACCCTAACGGGTGGAATTGTGTGGACCGGAAGAAGGAAAAATGAGCCGGACACTATGTCTAATATAAACGGTGGGTATATCCAGTTGAGGTTTAAACTTAATCCTTGGGTTAAGCTCGGTAATAAGGAAAAATGGTGATATCCATCACGAAATAAGTTGAGGGCTATGAAAAATTTAGCCTGTAGGTTGAGGACTAACTTAATACTGAGTAGTTAGCCCCCGAGATATAAAAAGTGGCGATATCCATCCAGGATTAGCGTTATTCCTGAGCTTTAACAACATTTTAACAAAGGTATACCTCTGGCTAATTTAGCCTGCAGGTCGAGGTCTAAGGAGTAAAGAGCTAACAAAACCTCAACTTAGTCCAACATGGATATCACCAATTTTTTCTTTACTCCACTAACTCCCAGGTCGAGGGTTAGTTAGATCCAGGGCTAAGCTACTCCGGGGCTAGTTTAGATCTCAACTGGATATCCCCACCGAAAGTGTATATCTTGCAAAATGAAGCCTCCGTATCAGCGCCGGACGTTCAATATTTAGCACTCTACCTTATTACCTCAACTCTTGATGCACAGCAACCGGAAAACAACCCAAGCAAAATAATTTCAGGAAATAGTAGTTTTTTTTAGGCACATCATTACGGTTAAGTTCTAATAAGTTAGAACGGCAAAGTTAACCAAAGAAGCGATAGTTTCGGCTTGGACGAATGTTTCGTCATCTGTGTTGTGAATGTCTGTATTGGATTCGAGTGATGTTTTTTTATTTTTTTTTATTTTTTATTTTTAAGAAATTTAGACGAGCCTTAAGTCACCAGAAGCAATTAATGCTTGTATGGCTGAACCGGCTCAATTTTGAACATTACCTGATTTTTAGAGAAGAAGAATATCTGGTAAAGGGTGGTGCCAGCCCGGGGATTCGAACCAAGAAACCACCGATCATCGTTGGGGCCAAAAGACATATTATTGTGTTTACAATATTAGCGTCTTAGTTACGTCATTTCCATTGTAGTTCCCCCCCATTTTCAACTAATATCAAAAGAAAATAAAGAAAAGCTAATATTAAAAATACGTAATAATAAAACAAAAGAATAGGGCGCCAGGGCGCCTATTCTGAAGAGCGCTTCTGCCATTGACAGAAGGGCACACGGCCCAGTCCAACCCTGTTCGGGGGGGGGGGGGGAGTTGACGTGGCTCTGCTCACATGTGAAACATGCGCACAGCCAGCCAGCCAGCCAGCCAGCTGCCGGACGGACACCTAACATTACGCAGATAAACGAAGAGAGAATGACACGAACATTACGAAGTGCTAAAGATGACAAGTGAGCAGCAATGACGCGGAAGAATAAACTCACTTATTGAGTCAAGAACAGGGTATTGAGTCAAGAACTCGCGTATTCATGAGGGCACAAGGATATTATTTTGCTGCACGTGTGTCATCCTTAGCAGTTCGCAATGTTCCATTATGTTTCGTCATGCATTAAGTTTTCTTTTTGTTTTTTCCCCCGAAAAATACATATCCATCCAAAGACCAAAACTGGTATAAAAACCCGCCAAGTTTCCAAAAACGATCGGCCTTTGAAGGTAGTGATGTCATTCAACCAGGAAAAGGCCGCCAAGGTCAATCCTATTAGCCAAATTAATTGCACCGACTAACAGTTCGAAAGTTAAATGAAAACTTGAAGACTGCTACTCGCTGTAACAATCTTCAAGTTTTCATTTAACGTCCAAAGTATTATTTGGTGCGATTAACTTGGCTAATAGGATTGACCATGGCGGCCTTTCCCTGGTTCAATGATATCACTACCTTCAAAGGCCGATTGTTTTTGGAAACGTGGCAGGTTTTTATACCAGTTTTGGTTTTCGGTGGATATTACAACTTTCATAGGACTATGAACGTACATATCTGTCATCCCAAACAATAAAACAAACATTAAGCGTGACAAAAAAAATACCCTAACACGAGAACTACAAGAACAAAAACACGATTTTTTTATCGCAACACGTACAAATTGGTGTGAAATACGCATGGTTGTAATGCTTTACATTAAATTACATAATTATTGTAAGACTCCTTTTTTGACTCGCAGGGAGGTGCTCTCATTTTCTTTACCTAAAGGCAAAAAAAATTTGAAAAATTAAAAAATAACTTGTTCAAATTTCAATCAATTTCGATTCTTGTATCATCTTTCCATTTCAGCCTGAAGCAACTGTCACGGATTCTTGTTGCGCATTCGTCGTTGTCTTTTGGCGCCAAACCGCCTTACTTTTCGGGATCACTGATCTATAGCCATTGACACGCAGACTGTAGGGAAGTCAGTAGCCTACTACCAGGAGGTTATAAAGAATTCCATTCAGGAGTTTTGTTGGACTGGTGTTCTGGAGGAACCATTAAACATATTTTTTTTCAATTCCATTCCCTGCATTGCATGCTCTGCCGAAATTAGACCAAAAAAAAACCACTGAAAAAAAAAACCACGTAAAAAAAGCTGATGGGAAAACGATGGGAAAAAAAGCCACGAGGAAAAAGCCCCGAAAAAACTGATGAAAAAAAAAAGCAGTTGGAAAAAATCCACGAATTACCCTATTGGTTTTTTCGCGGCTTTTGTCGCAGCTTTTTTCTATCAACTTTTTTCTATCAGCTTTTTTCTATCAGATTTTTTTGCTTCAGTCTTTTTTCTCGGCCGGTTTTCCATCGGCTTTTTTTACCTTCAGTTTTTTTATCTGTGGCTTTTATTTTTGTGGCTTTTTTCCAATCAGTTCTGTTTTTTTTTCCAGGCTCTTTTTCGGAGGCTATTTTTCCGCGCACAGGTCTGTCTTGGATGCCTCTAGGGCTTGCAAGTATTTCTTCCATGTTCCGTTCGCGATTCCGAGATCATCCACATAGTCGATGGCTCCTATGTGGCGTATCGGTTCGACGCATTGCTCCCTTTCACGACAGAAATGTGCACCCACTTTACGTATGCCAAACTGAGCCCTAAGAGGCAAGTGGTGACGAAAGACCCGATTTTGCCACTCGCAGGGTATAGGGGCACATGCCAGTATGCGTTACGCTCTCCAAATTTGATCGATATTTACATTTGTCGTAGCGTGTAATGAGGTCATCAATCAGTGGTAGTGGAAATGGGTCCTTAGGGCAATTCCTGTTCAATGGTACATAATCCAGAACACAGCATGTTATCTCATCCTTTTTAACTATCAAAAAGATTGGACAACAAGGCTCACTGAAAGCAGGAACTGTAACGACTTGGTCCCCCACATTCTGAACATGCTCGGCGATTTTCTGTTTGCCTAAGTAACTTTGTGGGTCTGGACGACAAGCAACTGGAGGAGCTCCACGAGTATCAATAACCATTGGTGGACAATGTTTAAATTTGCCAGTTTTACTGGAAAATACATTCCTGTAAGATAATATTAGGCAAAACAGTTCTTCTTTCTGTTCTCCTTCGATCATTACTTTCCCGTTAGTTTCTTACCTGCCATCGCCATTATACCAAGTCCCAAGATCCGTCCCTCCATTCTGGAATTTATTTACCCCTACTTTCTCTTCTCCCTAATCCTCCCAGCTTAAGTAACATCATGTCCCCCCTAACTTTCATAAATTTCATCCCCATCTCGTTCAGATAAGGAAGGAGGAATGTTGCAAAGGTGTTCATTTTCCTATTTTTTTCTTCGTGAGAACGGTTTTGCTACCTTCAGTCTAACCTATGCAAATGTTGTGAAAGCTATTTCGCGCAGGATGCTTGAATATAGTCAGAAGGTATGCCTCTGTAATTGCCTTTGATTAGTTTTAAAAGAAATACGCAGCCACGACGTTCTATGAAGTAGGGCTACTTTTAACCATTCAGTGTCTTCACATAACCTGTGGCCAGTCACGTGATGTTCCTTTGTGCTTAGGTGAGGTTGGTTATAATCAAAAGCTTACGACTTTGCCTCATAATTCTTCTGACCATGCGCGAAAAAAAAAGAAATCGAAAAAAGGAAAATCCTTAGTTATCTACTGAGGCAAAAACAGCCGAGATTACCAAAATAAATGGAAGCACTCATATATAATGGAAGTATGAATTAATCCAAGACAAAAAAATATCACGCACTACAGAAATTGCTTAAAACTCGTAAAGCCAAAAGGATCGATAGGCCACGCTTTAGCGGTCTGTAATCGTACCTACTGAATATCGAGATCAATTCTTCTCCTCCCATCCTTTGTACTTATGCTGGTTGGAATTGTTTCCCTCTAATTCCACGTTTCGAGCTCATCTATAACCGCATTTATGCTGATCAAATGGGAAAGGCGATCGAAAGGTAGTGGACGATCACTACATTTACATGACCACTTCGAAGCGCTTCAGAGGGATGCGCATTGCCTCCGCATCGCCTAAGTGGGTCTTGTAAACACCCGTTCATGGCACTTTCTCCATCTGGCGCTACAGAAACCGAAGCGCTTTACAGACCTGGATCGAAGGTCTGAAGCGCATCATCTTTATTCTTGTAAACACTCGCAATTGCATTTCGACGTTGGAGAACGCCTGGTAAAGATGGCGGACGCAGTTACGGCGGTCACGTATTTTGTGCTGGCGCAACTCGAATTTTAGGTAAATAAACTGAAATTAAGCGTACACGACTAGAAAATCCACTAGGCTAAGTCTTGCATACATTTGGTTATTTGGGTTTAAGCCAACCTAGTTTGCCGCATGCAGAGGCAAGAGCAGCGTGGGACCTTTCTGAGCATACTGGCATGAAGAGCGCGCCGTCCTTAGCGCATTGGCCCTAATCACGGTTTTTCGTCTTGTAAACAGGTGCCGTTTTTTTATGCGCATTTCAAAGCGCATCGTTAAAATGTGATTTCTTGCGGCCATCTAAACGTAGTAACTATCCGAAGGGAAGTGGATCGTATCTCCATTAAACTAACCCTCATTCGTAGATAGGTCGAACCCACTTCGTTTCGCTTCACTTCTCTTCCGCCGACGGGGGTCGAATTACGCACTAGCAGAATTCGGGTACTGTTTATTGATATCCGCCTAACGTAAACACAGCAAGTGACAGTACGGTACTAAGCTTCAGGGGGAGTTTGTCTACCAGCGCTTATTATTAAAGAAAAAAAATATAACAGTGCACGTGTTGTCCGATAATTAGCGACAATAGCGTTTTCTGGTGGGCAACTGAGAAACTAAGCACTACGTACTACTTCGCTGAATTCGGATTCTATTAGAATTTTTCTCAATTAAGAATCGGATTCCGATTTAAAAAGTGTGTGGTTCAAACGGGCTATTATTCGAACAGGTGAATCATTCTTTTACGAAAGCCCTATGTTGATTTCTGTATTGTAGCCTACAGCTACTGTTACAAGCTGAAAACAAACATAAAAAAAATTCAAGCTCTATCCTTTAATATGTTGAAATATCATTCGAAATCAATTCTACGTAGAAGAAAAACGGAAGAAAAAAACAAGGAAGAACATAGCTTGGAACAAGGTAGGTGAGGGGGAATTTAGGGTGCAAAACGGAGGGTGGGGAGTACGGGGAAAGGGCTGCTAGGATGGCGGGGCACCTTTAAGTCGGCCGTTGGGGCGTGTCTGACGCAATCAAACCTGTCACATAGTGATACGCTCGTAGGCTGTGGGAAACCGCGCCCCCTCAGGCAGATAAACCTGTCTCAGACTCTAATTTGATTAGTTGATTCTCTCAATAGTCTCGCGGACGGAAAGTTTGCCCGTGTTGCGTGTGCGTCAGTCATACCTAACAATTCTGACAAAATAATGAATAAATGTTGGCCTGTTCATGCCATTTTGTCACCCCGCCAAGATACAGCAATAACCTAAACGTAAATAAATCCTGAAAGAGGACAACTCCTAGGCGTTTAGCGTAAGCCTTAAGGGCCCGGTCACTGTTTATTGCTGGGGGGGGGCGGCGCAAAGAACCGAGGAAATGAACCCCCACCCCATTTAAAACCCTGAAAAAATATTTAGCCCTCCGCTCTCAAGTTCCAAAAATGATGTGCCCCCCCCCCCCCAAAAAAAAATATCAAAGGCCATTGTTGCTTTGCCGATGCTCTTAAGTCCAATTAAATACGAAGAGTGCTACCAAGTAAAGCTCATAACCCCAAGGAATAAGAGAAGTGCTGGAAGTGGGAAAGAAAGGAAAGGAGGCAGAGGGATATTTTCCCACTCTGGGCACTGGATATACCAGGAGTGGTATAGAAGATGAGTGTCAGCAGTAACTCTAATCCGTGTTCCACCGCTCGTTCTGAGCCGTAATCCCATGCAGCCAGTTGTTGAACGAGTGACTGTTTTCACTTTTGCGGAAAACGTGCGTCAAAAATTTGGCTGTGCAGTTTTTTACCTATGCGATAAAATATCACCTGTGCGATTAGTCCAATCACGTGATAATTCCCAAGCAGTAGCATTTAAACGAACTTGAAGCGCGGAAGGAGTTGTATTTTTCAAGCCAAGGCCCACTGGGAAAGAAAATCATGAGTTTTGCCTCCTTGCTCCAAGCCTTTTCTCGAATGTGCTGGGGAATTATCGGCTGTAATACCACAAGTTTTACGAAAGCGAACTTCTTCTCTTCTTGTGTGTTTTAGCACGAAACTCCTTTCCAGATTTAATTTCTGGAAAGGAATTGAACGCTAAAACACGCGAATTATACATTTCATGAAAGCACGAGTGGGATTGGGTTTAAGAATTTTCTCAAAAGAGGAAAGGCCATGACATGACATGATGCAAGTGTGTTTTTCCTGAAAACGGTATAAGTTGATACGAAATTGTCTTGCGGAGTAGATTACGAAGGACCTTGTAACACAAATTGAATCAAAAAGTATCTTAAGTTGAATTCAAATATACCCAATAATTACGTCAAATGTACGTCTTTTTTGGTGAGTAATGAGCAACTTGTAAAACCTTGAAGGGAAATGAAATTACAGAAATGACGGATATTTGTTTACATCTTTAACCCCCCCAACAAAAAACACCAACTGATGTCTTATCAAGGACTGTCATAGAGGTCCTTGTGTTGTTGTTGTTGTTGGATGTTACTCTTTGCGAGAGATCAAACCAATGATCCGATTTTGAATTTTTATAGATTAAAATTTACGTATTAACAATGCTACTGTAGTAGTTTTTAAAGTGACTTCAATATTGTCGTTGTTGTTGGGACAGTTTTGCTTCACCTAGAGTTCGAACCAATGAACCCATTTTAAATTTCTATAAGTTAAAATGTGTAGGAATTAACACGGAACAGGGCTTTTTTAAAGTTATTTTGATGTGACTACATTGTTGTTGTTGTTGTTCTTGTTATTTTTCTTGTTGGGACTTGAGCTCTCACCCAATGAACCGAATTTTAATTTTTTAATTTTTATAGCTTACGATGTAGGCATTAACAAGGCCCAGGACCTTTTGAAGTTATTTTAATGCCACCCCATGTTGTTGTTGTTGTTGTTGTTGTTCTTGTTGGGACTTTAGTGTTAATCTCCAAATTATCATCTGTATCTCAACTAGTGATTTCTCATATTTAATTTCTCATATTTAATTTCTCGTATTTAATTTTTCTTAACAATCCAAAAAAACAAAAAAAAAAAGAACAAATATTAGCATTAAAAACGCTTAAGCGTATAAAATACGGATGAAAGCCTGTAAAAGCTTAATACTCTCATGGAACATAGATGGAAAAAAAACATGTAAGTTATCAGCGTCGTACTATTAAGTGTAAAAAAAAAACTCTACCTTTTTTTTTTGCGGGGGGGGGGATGCTGGAGATTCCTTTACACGTAAGTACGACGCTGATGGCTGTGACATGTCGTCGTTTTCTTGTTTCTGCTCTTTTAAAGCAAAAAGTTTTTAAAGGCTTACATCCGTATTTTATACGCTTAAGCGTTTTTTTTTCATTTCGTTCACATGCTGTCATCTCGGCCACGAAAAAAAAAAAAACATTGGTTCTCATAAGCAGCTGAGTCAGTTAGCGAAAAATGAATTTTTTCCCCCTTTATTATTAAACAAACCGTTCTGTAGTTAACAAAAGCATGTTGTGCAGCACGGGGGTTGTAGACAAAAGAATTGCTACTTAATGTCAAGAAAGAATACCCTCCAATAACATCGCCTACATTTGTTAACTTGGATAGGTGTTAACAATGTTTTTTTCATTTCAGTTGCAAACCGTTATAGGCTAGATTAATTGTTTTTTTTGTTTTGTTTTTTGTTTTTCTTATGGTTCTCATAAGCACCTGTGTCAATAATTACGGGCCTTATTACTCCTTTTTGTAGTTCAATAAATAAAAAATGAGCCAGAAAAAACAAAAAAAAAAAAAAAAAAAAACAAGGAAAATAAGAAAAAAAGCAAGAAAAAAAAAAGGAAAAAA
Source organism: Lithobius niger (assembly GCA_023313725.1). NCBI lineage: Eukaryota > Metazoa > Arthropoda > Chilopoda > Lithobiomorpha > Lithobiidae > Lithobius > Lithobius niger. Next base: position 40,693 of record JAHWFP010169985.1, read on the forward strand.
TAAATTAGCAAGCAAATAAACAAAGCAAGGAAATGTGATAAAAGCAAGGAAATAAAAAAAGCAAGGAAATGTGATAAAAGCAAGGAAATAAAAAAAGCAAGGAAATGTGAAAAAAGCAAGGAAATTAAAAAGGTAGGAAATAAAAAAAACAAGGAAACGTGAAAAAAGCAAAGAAAAAAGGATGGAAATACAAAAAGCAAGGAAATAAAAAAAGAATGAAATTTTAAAAAAAGCAAGGAAATAAAACAAACAAGGAACGAAACATCTCTTACAGTTTAACAAATACAAAAATACAAAAACGAACTGATTCTGTTATTCTAACTCTTTTTTTTTTAGTATCATTATTAATTTTTTTTTGGCTTGGGGTAGGTACACTATTTTTTGACGTTGGGTCCACCCATTGGAACATGGGAAATTCGGTCATGTTTCATGTCTACGAAAAATAGGTACAATATATGTGTTTTTCTCAATATGTCATCGTATTATGTAATGAAAAATCCACAAAATGAAAAGAAAAAAAAGGAAATATCGGCGCATTGCAGGTTAAAAAAAAAACAGAAATAAAAAGACACCTGCCCAGCATCGTCTTTTAATTTGTATACACTTATAATAACCAAGGTATTTATTTTTCACGAACTCAAGTTCGCGGAGCAAGGCAGTAGTGTTTGGGAAACGTCTTGTAACGGTGGAAAAATTTCGTATAGAGCACTTTTACAACAGCAAAACATTAATTCTGTCATGACAACAGAAGCGAGAGCTAAACTTCGTAAAAGTACTGGCACAGTTCTCACGTAAGCCATTTCAACTCAAGCGAATTGTCTTATAAGAACTGCAACAAAACATAAGCCCCGTTACACTTTGACAGTGACTGATCTTTTTCTAGTGTCATTCTACGGTTCAAAGAATGACTTAACAAGCGCTTACAAGTTGTAGTTACTTCATTAATTTCCCATTTAGATAACCATCGAATTATCTTGGGAGTTGAAAGAGTGCAGATAAACGGAAGACTGGCTGCACACTAACGCTTGGGAGTTTAGTCACACTAGAGTTAGGGCACGTTTACGCAACCACTCGCTGTTGTATTCTCGCAGCTAGAAGCTAGAAATCACCTCAAATTCCAACATGGCGGCGGTTTTTTGTCTGCCGCCTCGCAACGAAAACAGCAAATAACGTGAGTTCAGAAGCGTTTGAGAAAATTGTTTCGTCAAGAGGAATTCTTTATATTATTGGCACGGATTAAAAGACTGCAAGTATTTTCTCAAACGATGTCGGATTTAGCTAATCCATTTAGGGTTGTTACCATGGCAATGTTCACCTTTGCCATCGCGATTGAGTTCTAGCTGCGAGAATGCAAAGGCGAGTCTCTGCGTAAACGCGCCCTTAGGGTACGTTTAGGCCAAGAAATCGCTTTGTGTTCCCGCAGCTAGAAGTTGGTTGCGAGTCAGAGAGTGATGGCAAAAGTGTCGTTGTCATGGTAGCAGCGTGACGTATTATCTACTTCATTAAAAACGTATGATGTGCGTACGTGTATCTTTACTCCTCTTGAACCAAGGCACCTACAAAGATGGGATTAGGACCAAATGAAAGATAATAAAATTGCGCTTCCGTTTGGCCTATTTTCGTCGCTGTAACTTGATTTTATGACCCTCAAATAATCGAAAAATCTACAAATATAACGTCAAAGTTTTTTTTTACCCTCATGACGTTTCTTCATGACGTCATAGTTTGTCCATGCAACGTTTGTTATGCCCGAACCAACTCTGACCTTCCAAAGTAAACTTTGCCTGCTAAAACTATGACGTTATGTTTTGCATGAGTACGAAGCAACGGAAACACGATATATCGTAATATATGGATCGCAAAATCGGTAGAAAATATCAATTCACTTTGTTTTCGGGCCAGCCATTGGTGACGGTATTATGAACTTTTAGACTACAGCTCAAAGTACGAATGTAGACAAAAATGGTAAAGGACTACATATTTTGCACCGCAGCCTACTTACTACATATAAAACTTAAAATTGGTTTTGCTTCAAGTGACTGTACTTGCATAGAAAAAGGCAGATCACAGTATAGGGTTTAAAAAGTTGCCAAACATTCCGTTTTTGAAACACGGAGGTGCGTGGATTGAGCGAGCAAAGTGAGCAATTTCCACGTAAACTAAACCTTTTCTCTCACCTTCGTAGGGCGTATATCTGGAGGAGTAGGCGAACAAACGTGCAAACAAGCAAATAAATTGTATGTTTTGAATGATGGAGCTGAAATGCCGGCGTGTTGAGGAATGTGATGGACGAATTGTGAGCAACAATTGTACTTAGTTTGCGTCGAAATAATCAGTACATCGGTTTTGTGATGCTCTTGGAATCACAGAAATTACATGAAGCATGGATCGACGCCAAAGGAGCGAGCGAAGCGAACGATATAGTTAATATTATATTACATTACATTATATTATATTATATTATATTATATTATATTATATTATTAAGGACGGAAAAGCCAAAGGCTCAGCAATAGTTAAATAAATACAGATGCAAACCTATTTACGTTGCCTTTTGGACTTATATGTCAGACTGCCTGAGCGGAGAATCGAACCCACGACCTTTGAAACCAAAGGCCGAGGTCCTACCGCTGAGCCATACTGACACGGCC
>JAHWFP010169986.1:0-31236 GCA_023313725.1 Lithobius niger
AAAAAAGGATTAAAATATGAATTCGGGCAGCGAATTATTGCCTTTGAAAATATTTTATTCTTGATTAATGAGACCAAGACACGTTGGAGAACAATACGCACACAAAAAAATTATAACAGTTTAGCAAATAAACATCCCTACATCGCTCAATTTGACATATGTACAACTACTAATGGATAACATGTCAACAATGGTGGGTTTAAATGAAGAGTACCCACACACCAGAGCAAATGCCTCCAACCCTCTTTTTTTGGACCACTTTAGGTGGAGAATATACCTTAATAATTTTCTAACGGCAATTAACCAATGGAATGGCAGTATGCGGCAGCCACCAGCCTATCACGCCTCTTGAATGAGCACCAGGTATATTATCAGATTAAACTGTCAGCTTTGTACCTCCAGGTTGGTTTTACAACCGAATCAACTATCTTATTCGCCACATAACGCAAGCCCGACAAAACTACATTTAACATTTTTTTTTTAGCAAAATACGACGTATCAGAATCATTGCTCGTCAAGTTAAGCACGAGATGGCTTCCCAACAAAGCTCGGATATTCTATGGTTAACAAGGTGACATATCGCTTTTCTGCCCGAGCGTAAGACGAACACTACACGAACCAATGAGTACATTTGGCAAAAATTTGTCGACTTTTGTCATTTATGCAAAGAGGAATTTATGTTAAGAAATCGCTGCTGACAACTAGGCAGTATTACGCAAGTTGGAAGTTTGTCGTAATCTACATATGATCAGAAGACATGGTACGCATGACAAACGATGCCAGCGTTTGTCCGGTGGCGTTCTCTAATTTATGCTGCACATGATCCGGTGATTTGATTGACAGCTTCAGATTACGTTTTAGTAACAGACTTGTAAAGTGAGAATTTACAGGAATTTGAGTCTCAACATCAATTCACCTCAGCACTGTCCCTTTAGCCTAACGTTAAAAAAAAGGAGGTTGCTGAATGATATAAGCTATTTTTTGCAACTTTTCTTTCACATTGTGGAACCCTGGAGTTGTGAGGCACGACGTACACACATAACCACTGGGTCGTCAACAACAGTGACGTAACTTCAAATTCGGGCCACTGGAAACCCAGTGGAGACCACACACGACAATCGTCCAATGGAAGTTACCGCCTTCACTAAAAAATAAAATTAATATAATTAACCTTTTGCTAAACAAGATACAACTTTCACAAAACTTGAGCAATAACTTTTTTTTTAATGTTAAAATTGAGGCCAGTGAGGAGCCGGGGGGGGGCGCGCCCCCGCAAAGTCACTGGGTCCGGAGGGGCGGTTGCCTCATATAGTCACGACGCTGCATCAGGACTTTCCAAACATATGTCACATGCTGCTCACTTCTTCCAAAGAACGAAATTCAACATTTTTTGGGGAGGGGGAAGGAAATGGGGGGGAAGACAACGTCGAAGTGTAAAATAAGCAAGAGCTCACATCCAGTTCTTCGTATTCGCCTGAGCATCAAGGGAATACTGTTTTGCCGTTCGCAAAAGCTTATCTAAAATCTCTGCACGCTGCAACGGAAAACAGAGCGATGATGCTGATGCTGCACCGGTGAGACGGTTCACGGTAAGCTTTTACCAAGGAAGAGACGAATTAGGTTTAAGGCCGAAGTAATCAGGCAGAGCCCTTGCTTACACATTGTAAGCACAAAGCTGATTATGTCCATATTTTTTTTTATTAGCCAAGCAACGCACAGCGGAGATCAGGCCCTGACATCTATCCTAATTATATCCTGTCCTAAGCAAGCAGGGATTTGAATCAAGGACATTAAGATTACGAATAAGAGCAAGACCATCATGAAAGCGGAACTACTTACACGATAAGGAAGGCGTATACTAATAACGCCAGTACAACTCTTTCATTTGCAACTGTGGATTAATTTCATGAAGACATACTGCTGCAATAACGAAACTTAAGAGCAGAACCACTGCTAGTGCGACCAGAGGATAGATTCGGAATTAAGGTTGAATGGCGTCGCACTTCTGGTTAAATTTGAAGAAAACGGCAATAAAAGGAACGTCCAAGCTGGAAATCAGTTGATAGTTCGATGAAAGGAAGTCAAGAAGGCTTGCCACGACTTACAGCATTTTTGGTGGTAGATGTTCAAGAATGTTCGCCCAAAAAACTTTTGGCTTTCCTTCAGAGTAGTCCTAAATTTAAAGGCCCGACCTGCATAAAGCCAGAAGAGCAGACCCTACATCGGTTCGCATGCATGGGAAGCCTTGCATACTATTTTATTTAGAATATTTTACATTACTTAACAAATTCTTAGATAATGAAAGAAACTACAACATTCCACAAGTCGAGCCCAGTGCAGTGGGAAGCAACAGTATACTAAACGAACCTGAGGGCACAAGGACATCAGTTGCGACACAAGCCTAATGGGTAAAGTTGATAAACACCAGGACGATGGCGATGAAAATCTGAGGGTCCCATGCCTCAATGAACCAGGCCTAGCGTGTAACGGCGTCAGGAGGTAAGCTCTTCCCAAAGCCAACAGGCAAATAGAGACTGGCAAGTTCTGTCGCCCTATTATAGCCTTGGTGTTCTTACTTGCGTAAGTAAGAATTCTGTTGTTCAATGTTTACTTATTGCGAATCGAACCATTTCTAACTTTAATGTAACAACTAATCATTTTTAAAATAATTAAGGTTTTCATGGAAACAAATCAATGCAAAATACAAATACTTTCATTTTGTACCGGTTTGCACCCAGTTCTTTTTTTTTACAGCATTTTGTGGATGGCACCCAACAATTCGTAAACGTACCTCCTCTGATTTTATCGAATCGGCAATGCGACGTGGCTTCACATTAACTGCATAAAATCTTCGTCAGTGTCTCAATCAAACTATCCCTCTAGCAAGTCAGGTGCTGCCATATTCGAAAAGCTACACCACAGATTAGAAAAGTTACCTAGATATACCATCTTTACTTCTTTAAGTCAATGAGGGACCCTCGGCGGTAGTTGCAGCTACTAAAGGCTCTGCTAATGCTTTAATTTTACTCTCTGAAGAAGCTGTGTTCCGACAGTACACATCTCTGTGTACCAGCAGAGCCAACACACAACTTGTGTACTAACAGTTTGTGTAGCGACAGAACATATTCTTCTGCACAAAGCATGTGTACTGCATTACACAAAACGATGTACTGCTAGTACACACACAACTCGATGTGCTGGCTGTGTTTGTATACACAGAGATGTGGACTGTGAGAACACGGCGCCTTTCAGAGACTAGCCTCACTATTTAAGCAGTAATGTGAACCGCTAATGCTTTGCTTTAGCTACGGCCCACCCCAACCCCCTAAAATGCTTTACGGTCAGAGATCGTGAAATAACTTATAATAACCGAGGGAGGGGGGGGGGGGCCTCTAACTAAGTAACTAAATAATTTCACTTTTAGATCGCAAATTTTTCTGCTAGAAATGAGTAAAAGCTTCATGCTTTCAAGGAAATTAATCTTTCATCCCCATAAATCATGGTTTTTCTGCACAACAATAACTAAAAGCAAACTAAATAAAATAGCAAAGTAATAATCGAACTGAATTTAGTAGCCCATGGGCGTTTAATGCGCGATTTACGGTAAAAGTGTCTGTTCAGACTATAAAATTGTCTGATGAAAACCGGGTTTTAATAAAATTAAGTGATTTGTTGGATTCTGTCTGATGGAGATTTCGTCGGGTATCGTAGATAAGACACGGTAGATTTGGCATGAATGAAAGGGTGGCCTAAGGAAGGATTATCCATTCTCAGCTAGGGGTCTAGCTGACATAATCTGTCCAGCAGTAAAATTAACTTGATTACCTTACCATGGGTAGCCTATATGTTTCTTGACGTTAAGTTTACAAGCGGTATTTTTTTTTGGTATATTTTAAAGTTTTGTCTGCAGCAACTATATTTTGATTTTTCTCTTTTACACCTCTTGCTATGCACTTAACTCCAACTATCACGAGTAGGTGGAAGTGCATTTGTTGGTAGGCTTGGATAGCAGTGTAAAATGGCGAAAAGTACGGAAAAGTTTCCTGGCCATAGTACCTCGACTCTCTTCCTAAACCTGAACTGATGGCGCCTCCCCGAGCGAAACAGCTAACATAAAAGTTGAGGCAGTGAAAAGCCGGTAAGGTAAACGACACCCTAAAAGGTTTCCCATTTTATCCCCCGCCTATACCTGGCTGGGCCCAGCTGCAAATTGCACTGCCTCTCTCCCGCAGCCATCTCATCTAGCGTGGCTTTGCCAACAACAGCCCCAGCGTTTTGCCATGTAAAAGTTCGATTGGATCCAGAAAAGATGCGAATGTCTCGTCGCCTGGCCTGTTAGCTTTCTAACAGATTGGCTGTAAAATAACTACCGAATGGCCTGTAAAGCTGCAATGGCTAGTAATACTCATGGTTTTATAATACTAGCAAAGTCGTAAAGAACCCATACCTCCAACCAATCAACAACCCTTCTTCTGTGAACAGGGTTGAAAATAGGGATTCACCAAACCTAAAATTTGCCAAATACCAAATATACAACCGAATATTTAAACTGCCGAATAACAAAATCCCGAATGATCAATGAAATACTCACCTTGTCAAATACCGTAATGTTCGGCCCTGTGCCAAATAATGGCCAAATAGGCCGATTAGCGAATTACTCGACCAAATGCTCCGCCGAGTATCAGTAGGTTTAACATACGATATTGATTAAAACGTGTAACCAAACACTGATTAAGAATAGACACATTCGTTTCCTGATGAAAAAACGTGATGAAACGGAATCAATACAACGGACATTTTAGCGTTTTGAAAAACTTCCCCTCATAAAATTTAGTTTCTTATTACGCCTTGAAAAAAAGCAATCGTCCATAATTTTTCCTTCTTTTAGGAATGTTAGAAGACAATTCCTCACAAACCTAAAACGAAGTGCTTTCCTAAACGTGATTGCGTTAACAAAATTGCATAAATTCATACTACATTTCTTTTTCGGCCAAATACCAAAAAATCTTAACACTATTCGGCCGAATACTGAATACTTGACTTTTTGGCCGAATTGACCGAATAATTACCGACTGTTCGGTACATCCCTAGTTGAAAACTATTGCAATACATACAATCCTGGGAAAGAATTTGAAGTTTTAGTGTTTGGTACCAATTCTTGCCAATTCTTGTTGTTAACGAACATCTGAATGAATTACTTGTATGTGACGTATGTGACGTCGCAAAGACCAATAATGGTGCTGCTTTACTTTGGAATAATTACAGCTGCCTTGGTGTCTTGTCTACCCAGCGCCACAGCTGACCTTTTCAAAATAGGGGTGCAAAGGTAAAATGTAGGGCCCCCAAACTGACTGAAAATTTATGATTTTGGTTGCAGCCTGTTTTAAAAGTATTTTTATTAAAACATTTGGCGCCCATGCTGTGAATTTGGAGCCCCGGATGCCTTGCACCTTTGCACCCCCCTTAATTGCGGCACTGGGTCTACCAACACTCTGAAGTGCAAATAAAACCAGCTCTTTATCAACCCCATTTACTTAGCTTTTACCAGCGTCGATCCACCTAAGGTTGCTATGCAAGGCTCGTAGAAGGCGAAACTGGATTAGAGTTGTCGTAGCTTCCCTTCATAACATAAATATTTAATGATTAACGGAAATGTAAATATATTCGAATCTCGCACTTCCCTGTAGGGAATAAGCATAAATGTGCATAAGCTTAAAATCAATGAACCTTTCCACGTGAAAGCACGGGTCGTTTTCTAAGAGGCAGTGCTTCTTTCTTCCCTTTAGAATTTTATTGCTTTTACGAGAATCAACAGCTTAAACAAGGGCTTGAAATGAACGGCATGGCATTATGTTTTGCGGTGTTAAATTCGTAATTATCACACAAAATTGAAAGTCGATATGCTTTTTGTTTGCAACTAGCAAAACAACTTTCAGTACAAGCAAGTGGCTGCAGCAACTACCTAGTCTCAACCGGTCTTCTGTACACTTTTGGAACTTTTGAAAACGTTGAAGCGCACACTTCAGTCATGCACTGCAACAGCGTTCTCTATTAGATAAACCAAAAGTAGCAACCATCGCATTTGCTGGTTAAAAATGTGTTACCTTTTAGGCCTACTTTTAGACTTTAGGCAGAATTGTCAGCTTTTAGGCCTAATTTTTACCTGCTTTTTTAATTTCGTAAGTAGCAGCTAACAAAGAAATGGGTTCGAAAGTACGCCTATTGGTATTCATCCATGCAACACGGTGTTGAGACTATTTTAATCGAAACTAACGCGCATTGTTAACAAACTCCTTCTGTTTTTAGAGTTGCGTGTCTTCCTGTAGTGGTTAAATGCGCCAATAAAATGTTATCATTTCATTGAGTTACGTCGAGAAAGCCTACTAGCTATAAGGAAGCATCAATGTTTTAGTTTGCCGTGTTTTTTAAAGTCCACTTGACTACCACTGAACAAGGCGACGGATGGACAAGGTTATTAATCTAGTCTTCCCAGCCGTTTCTTGTGTACAGACGACTAAAAACTAGACGAATTGAGGAGATTAGAAACCTACTGGTTACAAAATGAAACTTTATACCATGCTGGGAGGGCATTGTGTGTCCATGCCTAACCCTATGGTACAGGCCAACTAGACAATTAGGAACCACTACCGCAGCGGCTCCAAGCTCGTCCACCATCGAGCTGTGTATATGTGTAAAAGGTAAATCAAGGTCGCCGTTCACGAAAATGATGTCAGTTTTTTTCCTAATTACGAGCCTCGCTCGCGCTCTCGCGCTCGCTGCGGCTAACTACATAACATCAGAAAACGCAACCAAAAACTTAGCCGAAAAACTTCACGCGCCAGAATCTAGATAGGCCGGCAATCTTGCTTGGAGCTTCTGTGGTAGTGGACCCGACAATTAGCCAACACATAGTCTAGACAGGCTGAGTTCCTGGTTGTTTACACACAATAAGCAAATTTACTATCACAAATACCATTTGGAGTAGTGCGTGGTTTCATCCACTGTCCTCACATAACATTCATATACAGAGGCCGTATTTCAGGGACTTCCGACTTAAGCATTTCCAATGAAGACAAAAGTTATATTTCCACACATAACAGTATATTCGCATTCCACGGAACGCAACATGACGAACATGACCCCCCCCCCCCCGTGTGAGCATGGTCGAGGGTCATGCGAATTATATTTGGAGTATCTGGCAAGTGGAGCCGCAACATATGAAAGGTAAAATGAAATAATTCAAATAACATAAGAAAAGTAATTCATGTTGGTCGTGTTGATTTCGTGGAACACTCATGTGTGAAATTTTGACAATATTTTGTGAGAACAATGGAAGTAAGCTTAAAGCAATATATTCACTTTGTTACAGGAGGAATATATTCCTATGGAAAGCCAAACTCAGCAAGCGTTGCGGGCATCAGTGTAAATTCAATGGTTCACAGCTGACATGTTAAAAGCAAACTGCTTTACTTCTGCTTTCGACAAAACGTATTTACAATAATTAACATTTTAACATTCAGGCAAATGAAACATAAATTTGTCCAACAAGACAGTTTGTGCGTAAGTTCTGTCCTTGTTGCCAGCTTGTCGAGAATGATACGTTTTGGCGCCAAACCTTCGTTATTTATCAGCTTATTCAGCTGATAAATTATTCAGTTTTATTAAACTTTTCCGTTTTCTTGACTTGTCTTTCGAAAACAGTAGGAAGCCCCTTTAATCTTCCTTTCAATGGCAGAATTTCGATTTTGGTGGTTGCCACCAAACATGAATCTGTCCAACAATAGTTCATAGAGTGCATAGAGTTCTGTCCTTGTTGCCTGCTTGTTGAGATTGATACCTTTTGGCACCAAACCTTCGTTATTTATCATAAGGTTCCCACCAAACAAAAGGTTATACTTTCGTTGTAAATTTTCTCATTGTTTAAACGTCTCAAAACGAATGGCTTGATGCAAATCAAACATAATACTCCACTAGTCCTACTAGTCTCCACTGAAACTACTACCAACACGGCTACAATCCTAACCAGAAACAGTCTACTGTCAAAAATGGCTACATTATCTGGAGCCGGCTTACAGTTCACCGCAAAGCTGCACGCAAGCAATTTTATTAACGTTTCTGTAAAACCAAAGTACCACGAATTCTTGAAGGAAGAAGTAGTACATACTAAAGTAGTAGTAATAAATGTATGGCACTGGAAGAGGATCTTTTAAAAAAAAGCAATGTTATGTACTTGATTTTAAAACTTATTAATAGATGAAGGCTGACACATTCTCAACGATACGGATGGCTAAACCTCAGCGGGTGTTTGCAGCCATTAAATTATCGCCAAACTGGCAGAAGTGCGTTCAGCGAGAGTGACCATTTGGAATAAGCAGCTGGCAGTGGCCGGCCACGGTCCACTTTGGTCCATCAGTCCTGGTGCCAAGTAGCCTCCAAGCAATCAATAATTAGAACGCGCCAACACCACTTGCAACTGGCCATCCGCCACCTCGTTCTAATTACATTCATACCTGTCCTGGGAAAATTAATTATAAACACCTGCAGTTAGAGATTAGACAAAACCCAAATCGAGCTGAAATGCAAACCGGAAGGATACCATCTCATGCTCATTGCCCGTAACTAGATGAATAAATCATTAATATGTTTATGAATTAATAAATTATAACTAGACTAAATTTCTTGAAGACCATAACCAGCACTTCATTTCATTGCCTTTTCGTGTTACTAATACAAAATTCAGCTGAAGTATTCAGTGTTTTCTGGATGAACAGTCTCGCTGCGCTCATTAGCATCGTTGGTTAGTCGCCATCACTATTATTTTCCTAAAGATGACACCTTAATGCAGTAAAAGAATTTCACTGGCAAAATATGGTACCATTTACATAGAACTGGATACCCGTGAACAGTTTTATTATTAAATAAATACAGATGCAAACCCATTTACGTTGCCTTTTGGACTTAATTGTCATACTGTAAATTTTAAGTCTAAAAGGCAACGCAAATAGGTTTGCATCTGTATTTATTTAACTCTTGTTAGCCATCGCCTTTCTGTCTTGTTTATTCTTAAATAATATAATTACGTAATTTGCATTTAAATCTTTTTTGAAGAACTCCTTCCAAAATGGCAGAATAATTAACAGTAAATTCTATGTGGGAAAGTACTGTAATGGCAATTGCACAAGGGTACGGTTCTGCTCCCCACACCTATAGGCTGGAAAAAGCAATACAATCACAACAACAAGCTCGAAAAGGTACTGAAGCCACAACAACAAACACGAAAAGGTAATGCAGCCACAACAACAAGTCACGAAAAGGTACTGCAGCAACAACAAGCACAAAAAGTTACTGTAGCCACAACAACAAACACGAAAAGGTACTGCAGCCACAACAACAAACACGAAAAGGTACTGCAGCCACAACAACAAACACGAAAAGGTACTGAAGCCACAACAACAAACACGAAAAGGTACTGAAGCCACAACAACAAAGACGAAAAGGTAATGCAGCCACAACAACACGTCACGAAAAGGTACTGCAGCAACAACAAGCACAAAAAGTTACTGCAGCCACAACAACAAACACGAAAAGGTACTGCAGCCACAACAGTACGCAGGACAAGGTATTGCAATCATATCAACATAGAGGAAAAGGTACTGCCGCTACAACAACAGGCAGGAAAAGGTACTATGACCACAACAACAAACACGAAAAAGGTACCGCACCCACAACAAAAGGCAGGAAAAGGTACTGCATCCACAAATACTGGCAGGGAAAGGTACTGCACGCACAACACCAGGCAGGAAAAGGTAGGTCAATTCCATTCAATACACCACCAAAAAAAAAAAAACGTGCAACAGCCACAAAGACAGTTACTGTACTGCATCCACAGTTACACAAATGAAAGATATTACATCCACACCAATAAAAAACCACAGCCAAATGTAATGTAGCCTACATACGGATCCCCACTAATTTTTTTTTAAATCCTTTCCGAGTGTGTACACCAGAATAGGATTTTAGTATTGGTTGCTCTTGGCATTCAGGGTCCCAAGGCCTTCTCTCTACTGTCTACCCCTAATCACGGAGTCCCTCACAACACAGCATTTTCATTGTTCTAACCTAACCTCATCCCCGAATCATGTAGTCGTGGCAAATAATTGTTTATTTTCTTTTATCTTGTTCGTGCAGGGGTTGGGTTTTTGACGTTGAAAACCAGTTTTTGTCAAAAACCATGCAAAAACCATTGAAAATGGTGAAAAAGTATCTAAAACAGTCAGAAAGTGTCGAAAACAAGTAAAATCAAGATTGAACTGCTCGAATTTAATCCGTGCAGTACATAGCAGTGTTAGGGAGGGATTACAGTGATAACTCTTTCAAAAGCTCTTAATTTTAAAGGAGTCAACGACTAGACGTAATTACTAGTTATACTTAACACACTGACATAATGGCTTTACAAAATTAGGCAACTGTGTTTCCAGTAAACAGGTCGTAATCGTTATTATTTATTTACATTTTATTTTTGCTAAAATGAAGTATTTGAACAAATTTTGACTTGTCAAAAACTATGTGTTAAAAGGGTTTTTTGACATAACGGTTAAACCATGCTAAAATCCAGGTAAAAACTTATCGCACGTCAAAAACTTACCAACCCTGTTTGCACGTTTTATATACCTCTCTCACCTTCACCATGCTAACCTGAAGTGTAAGACCTTGCCACTACATACTCTTTGTGCATGCCTTTATCGCCTTAATTTAGTAGGCTCTTAGTGGAGATGGCGAACTAATTTCCCATATGGTGCTACCAGTGCTGCAATTAGGTGTGGTGCAAAGGGTGAAAAGCACCCAGACCCAGGAGGCAGAAGGGGCTCCAAAATTCACGAATCAGGGGCCCAACTGGCCCAAATTCACTACAGGTTCGACGGGGTTGGGAGCTACTTTGCACCCGAAATTTTGCATACTTCTGGAGGAGAAGCCCAACATTTTGCCCTTGCACCCTTCCTTGGAATAGCTATAGTTGCGACCAGGGTATATCAGCATAGGTAGTAACGCTTTTCCGAAAACGTGTTATAAAATAATACTAGCTTTCATCAACAGAATCAGATGGCAGCATGTGTCAGGTGCTTGTAGGAGGCGAAACTTAAAATAAAAAATGGCGGCATCGTTACCATGGTAACAATGGTAATAGCGACAATACCTGCAGAAATTGACGAAATACTCGTGCTTGGGGAACATCCGAAGCTGAACTTATTCTGTGTTCGATTCAAGCCGTACACGACTCGTTACAATAAACGTGAACCATGGAAGAAGCTTCAGGCTGAACAACTGCCCACTATGTTTCTGGGAACACAAAACCATGCGTTATACTTAGCTCCACTCGTTACTACAAGATAACCCGTTTTAAAATTGAACGTTGGATTTAAAGAAAAAAAAAACTTGATCAGCTAGTTCTGATATTTCTTAAAATAATTTTAATGCCCTAATCTGACTATATTTTAAGCGATCAATTTGTATTCTTACCGTGATCAATTAGTTTCAGTGACGATAAATAACTGCGGTCTCCATGACGGTTCGCGCTTCGCGTTACTTGACGACAGCGCTCTCTGGCGGTAAATCGTTGAAAGCAGGTACTAGCTTCATCCAAATCTTTACCATTGTCAGAGAAAAAATGGCATAACGTATATATTCTACCCTGGTTGCGGCACTACCTACTACTTAGGAGGCCAAAGAAACAGCAGTTTCGCTTCAGTTCAACAAATTATCAAATATAATTCTTCTTTCTGCCGACAATAAAGCGCAAAGAAAACTAATAAGAACCCCACCCCGCCAAACAAAAAAAATCTTCAGAACTAAAAGACTAAATTCCCCTCCACATTTTACGCATAAAATTAATCCTCTTAGAGAGCATCCTGTGGAGCAATGAAGGAAACTGGGGCTTGGAGATTACACATTTCGAATTCGACCCACGATTCCTCAATCAGCAGGTTTGGATCAATAGTAAGACATTGTGGCATGGTTATTCGCTTCTATGTCATTGAACTGTAAAGATAGCTTCAATGGCGGGCTCATGAAAAGTGGAAAACTTTTCTTGATATGTGTGAGCCACCTGCAGTGCTTGTCGATAGTTTATGGATAATCGATAGAAACAGCTTTGGCCGCCAAGCTTGTCTAACTCTCCCTGGCGATGAAACCACCTTCAAGCTTACATCCGAGATGACAATGCAATCGCACGCGCAATAATTTTAGTCTACTGTACAGCCCAAACGTCTAGGAAAACTATAGCAACGACTTTGTCCGTCCGTCTGTCCGTCGCCGTTTTCAGCTCTGGACCAGAACCAGATAGAGAAACGGTTTTCACCATTAGATTCACCGTCCAAACGTTAGTTGAATGGAATTAAAAAAAAAAAAAACCAGAAGTATGAACCGGAAATGGCCCACAAGTGACCAGAAGTAGCAGAGTAAACTCATTATCTATGGAACGGTACCAGAGAGACAAACCAGTTTTCACCATTAGATTCAGCGTCCAAACATTAGTTGAATGGAATAAAAAAAAAAAAACCAGAAGTATGAAGTGGAAATGGCCCACAAGTGACCGGAAGTGGTAGAGTAAGCTCATCATCTATGGAACGGTACCAGATAGAGACAAACTGTTTTCACCATTAAAATCAGCTTATACAAAATAGTTCCAATGAATAAAAAAAACAGAAGGATGTTAGTGGAAGTGGGCGAGTGAGCCCATCATCTATGGAACGGTACCAGATAGACACAAACGGTTTTCACCATTAGATTCAGTGCCCAAAAAACAGTTAAAATGAATAAAAAATCAACGGAAGGCTGTACCGGAAGTGGCCGAGTGAGCTCATTATCACCTGATACGGTACCAGATAGAGACAAACTGTTTTCGCCATTAGATTCAGCGTCTCAACAATTATTTAATATAAATTTAAAAAACCGGAAGTATGATGCGGAAGTGGTCTGAAAGTTGCTAAGTGTAGAGAAGAGTCACTGCAGCCACTCGTTTATTCGAATTTCCCTCATTTTAAAGGTCGGATGCAACCTGTACATTATAATATGTGGATTTTCTTAATATTCCTAAATACATTATCAATGAGTTGAAATGTGCTAAAGGCTTCACATAATTTCAATGTAAAAGCAAGCGTAAATGCAGTTCCAAGCAATGTCAAGAACAATAGCGTTCAGGTTAATTTATGAACACACTGGTTTTGTTTACTACAGGGCCTGCAATCATGCATTTTGCTTAAAAGTAATATGTCGGAACGTACGAGAACATTGTTTGCACGGTAGCAATGGGAAATCGAACCATTCAATACTTATCCATACACTGTCCAAATCCCAGTTATTTTACTGATCAATCAAGTCATATATTATGGTCATGGAACATTATTTTTATTTTTATGACACATTTCTCTGTAATGACAGCTAAGAACAACGTGAGGAAAGAATTTAGCAAAACTCGTTTCCACATGGTGAGTCATTAAACGACTATATGGACCGTAATTTTACAGCACAATGAACTGGTAATTTACAGTTTTATTTTTCGCAGTGCATTTTGTGACCAACGTTTCGGTAGTACAGGGTAGCATACAACCTTTACCAGGATTGTAAAGCAATGTCAGCGGATAGTACAGGGAATCTTTTCAGACAATCCGTTTGCCGATACCATTTGCTAGTATGCATTTGTTATGTTTCACGTAGATGTAAGTAAGGGCGAACACAGTTAACGAAACATTGAATCCCAGAAGCAGAACTTTCTGCCGCTGTCTGTGACAACAATTGCTAGAAATCAAATTGTCTGTAACAAATCTGTTTTGATCATATGGTCACTCACAACTTTACGTTTTTTTATTGAATAAGTTTTAAGTGCTTTACCCTATTGATCCACCAAAGAAAGGACTCATCGAGGCGATTAGAATGGTGTAGGCTATAAGAAATATCAAAATCGGTCAAAAGTTGACAAAACTGCAAAAATTTGGCTAAAATTTGTCCAAGGAGGACTGCCACTGTCCGCGAATCACGCGGTTCTTCTATGGGTCCAATACACCATATTAATCGTCTCGACGAGACCTTTCTATTGGTCGAATAGCCAGATCAATAGGGTAAAGCACTGAAAAGTTATTCAAGAACAACAAATAAACATGTGGATAACCGTATGGTAAAACAAGATTAGCTGCAGATAATTTTTTTCCTGACAATTGGTGTCGCAGACAGTGGCAAAAATTGTGGGCTCGCAAGTAGCTTTTCTGCAATCCGGATAATGACAGCCACTGATGGGTGCATGCCGTCTTTAGATAGGTTACCATGACGGATTACCTTCTTTTAGAAGGGATACCACCTAGTAAATAACTACTTGGTAGCTGAGGAAGCAAAGTCTGTTAGCGTGACAACCCATTTGCCTGAAAGCACGTACATTTTCACGCTATCAAACAATCTCGAAAACAGATTCACAACTCATGGAAATTTAAAACTGGATCAATAAATATACTAGATCTACATTTCCTATAAACTGCAAAGCATAGTAAAGCGCACTGGTGCAAGTTGGAAGCGGTTTAGTAGCGTGGATATACAGTAAACATCAAAGCACTGAACGCAAAATGTGCCTCGGCGCATAAAATATTCATGACGTCTTAAACTTGTAAACACCGGCCTAAAAGACTTTTCGACGAAGTGGTGCAGTCTCGCTATAGATTTAAGGCTAAAGCACATATGGTTCTTAAGACGCGGATCAAGACAAATTCCTTGCAAAAGTTAAACTTAAGCAGGAAAATTAGGTTTTAAAGTTTTATAAGTCGCACCGTCTAAAGAGACACGCTGTGCATGCAGAAAAATCAACGCTGTGACGGCTGATCACCAATCACGCAAACAATAGGACGGAGCTGCTTACACAAAACAATCATTAAAACTTCCATCCGGCATACAACAAGAGCTGACAAAGTTTGACGTCACATCCAGCCGCGAATTAGGGGGAGGGACGAAGGTCCCGTTAACACTTGCATTAGACGAGATATTCATTTGTCAGTGCACGGAGGAGGATTGGACAGGTTCACACCAGATCGCGTTATGGACGAGTAAAATTAAAGGATCAGTCTAACCATGAATTATTGTAAATGCGATTTACTTTCCTAAGAAGACCAAACACCGAGAGAGGCTAAGACCGGACGACTCAATCCACCGTGCAGCATGCACGGGTCTCACTAGTAAACTTGTCTAAAACTTAAATAACAAAAAAATTTGAAAAAATTCTTCAAATTTCACATGTCATCCTCGTTGTACAGCCAGCCATTAATTAATATCTAAACATCAAGTTGCATTGAATATGGCACTGACTTGGTTGGATTTCTATTTGACTTACAGATTGGAATTGATCTGGAATGAAATTCCTTCTCAAGGTGAAATGGAACTTAACTTGCTGTTGACTTGATGTTTAGGTAATTAGCTGAAATCCGTTAAAAAGACGTTATACCCATCACTGTTCACAAGTGTGTGGCTACAGGGTGCATCACACCACATGTCCCATCTTTTTTCACCCTTATGATGAGGTCAATACATTCTGTGTAAGCAGGAAAATTGTAATACATGATTATAATACATCAAGTGCACAGCAAGTCAAGTTCCATTTCACCTTGAGAAGCAATTCCATTCCAAATCAATTCCATTTCATAAGTCAAATGCAAATCCAACCAAGTCAGTGCCATATTCAATGCAATTCAAATTCAGTCCATTGCAGTATTCTTTATTCGCTATATCAAATCAGTTTTAACAGTTAGGTTTTGTTTCTCATTCCGACAGATCAATTCCAATTCACGAACTTCCCTGCTGATACAATCTTAGTTCCAGGCTCACGGCTGATCTTGACCAATTCCACCCAATTCAACCTCGATCCTGTACTATTTTGGGTAAATTCCAGCAAAATTTAGGACACTGCCAAAAATTCAGAAGATTTCGGTAAATTTGGGGTTGAACTGGTTTGGATTTTTGTAGAATTGGCCCAATCTGGACGCAACACAAACAATTCGGGTTGAACCAGATCAGTTCAAAACAAGGCATTTTAAATCAAATTAAAATCAAAGATACACAATGCCCTTCCAATGAATATCTTGGCAAGACAAGTTAACCTGAATGGAGGCAGGATTGAACTGATGCCACAAGTCAATTGCTATCATCAATACAAGGATTTGGTACAAGTCTTTTTATAATTTCTATAACTTCCGCAGTAAAATTAGTTCCATCAATTCATTGCGTGAAACTGTCCAATGTATATAGAAACAATTTCACCAGTCAACAAAAGTGGAATTGAGCCAATTAATGCCAAGTACAGAATTGACTCGCACTCATCACTGGCTACACTGTACACAATCAAACACGAATTTTGGACATACCACTCAATTCAGCTTTTTGATGACTATCTGAGCCATTTTGCAAATATTTGGTGACAGATAATTTTAGGCAGAATACTACCAGTATAAATAACCAATGGGTGAGTCTAACCATAGACCCACATTAGGATGGTCTTTTTTTTTTTTGTCTGTCTGAAGCACGTTTATCCACTAGCTGCAAACCATTTTCCCCGGCCTCCCTCTCTATTGTGGGCCACAGTTTGTTCGTAGACTGGGTGTGTGGTCGAGTAGGATTCAGTAGTACTCTGAAATTATTAAGCCACAAATTATACCAAAAGCACAATTCAACTTAACAAAGTGAAGTTAAGACACCACACAAAAAAAGGCCTGTTAAGTATTACCTCAGAACTATTAAGAGGTATTACCTCTTGCACCCCGCCAATGTTTGGTCAGTCTGCAAAATGGCCGTCAAAACCAAACAATAGTTTGTTTGTACGACCAGGTCACTCCACCATGTTAAAACTAAACATTAAAAAATTAGTTTTGCCAACACTAAATTTCATCTACAACGCAACTGGCTGAGCAAGCGCCTCTATCGACCCTGTATAATGAGAACTATACGTGTGCGGGAAAAGACAAAAGCAGACTTGAGAGGTAGCAAGTTTTATCAAATTCATTAAGTCGGAAAATTTGGTTTAACCCTTCAACTTTTAGGCTTCCCAACATCCTTGTCGGCTGATTTAAAGGTCAGAAAATTTGGTTTAGCCCCCTTCAATTTTTTGGCATCCAAACATCCCTGTCGGCAAATTTAAAAGATCAGAAAATTTGTTCTACATCTCTCTGACTTTAACGCGTTCCAACATCCATCTACAAATTTAAAGATTTGAAAAATGTTGTTTACACCCTCCAACTTTTAGGTGTCTCAACATCCCTGTCGGGCAATTTAAAGGTCGGAAAATTTGGTTTATCCTCTTTAACTTTTAGGCGTTTCAACATCCCAGCCAGCAAATTAAAAAGGATAGAGAATTTGGTTTACACCTCTCCAACTTTCAAGCGTTCCGACATCCATCTGCAAATTTAAAGGTTGGAAAATTTTGTTTACACCTCTCCAACTTTCAGGCGTTCCAACATTCGTCTGCAAATTTAAAGATTGGAAAATGTTGTTTACAACCTCCAACTTTCAGGTGTCCCGACATCCGTCGGTAAATTAAACGATTGGAAATTTGTGTTTACACCCCTCCAACTTTTAGGTGTCCCGACATCCCTTATGGCTAACTTAAAGATGGGAAAATTAGGTTTACCCCCTTCAACTCATCCCTGTGGGTAACTTAAAAGGTCGGAAAACTTGGTTTACCCCCTTCAACCTTACAGCATCCCAACATTCCCGTCGGCAAATTTGAAAGGTCGGAAAAGAGTGTAAACTACACCCTTCCAACGTTTAGGCATCCCGACATCCCTGGTTTAGTGGGCCACACAGTGTGCGTCTGAACTACGCCTTAAAACCGGAAAGAACTTTTCCGTAACCCCCACCTAAAAATGAGTTCAACCACCTCCAACTTGGGATCGTCGCTATTACCGCTGCTCCGTCTTAGAAAATACAATAAACATGGTGAAACTTTCGCAAACGTTGCCAAAAAAAACTCCTGAATTTCGCTTTTTAAGATGCTTCAAGGGGTTTGAAAAGAAGAACACGAAGAAAGAAAAAAATTACAACAACAACAACGCTGTGCCGAGCTACTAAGGGGGAAAAAGAAGGAAGGCGAGAGTTGAATTTGGTTTGGCCAAGCCTAACGACACTAAATGCCAAAGACGGGAGCGCAGCGGAGCGGCTAACTGCCTGACAGCCCGGCTCGCTGCCGTCAGACCCGCATGCATGCATGGCAAAGCTGACAAATTGAACACGGGCCCCGCCAAGAGTGATTGTAAGGAGCACAAATGAAATTGAAAACTCCTACGTTTCTTCCAACATTTTACTAATGCCATATCTCTATGCGTGCGCCGAGAGGAGAGGGAGGAAGAGATTTTCTAATTTTAAGTTTGGCCGACCAATTGCATTACGAAAAATCTTATTCCACTTTTCCAGCGAACTAAGTTGGGAATCAATATTACCAGCATCTCGGCTAGCGTTGGTTCAGTCTGGCCTAGTTGGCGCTTGACAAAACCACGTCCCGTTGTAATAATCGACACCACATCGCAAACGAGTAAATGCAACCATCTACCACAGCATTCTTTTAATCCGTGATTAATTGGTCCTATTATCAGCACTGCTAGACTTACGACAGGACTCCAACCGAAACATTGAAATAATTTCCCTAAGTTTTACCAGGTTTTCCATTCACAGTAACTGAGGTTAATTTCCAGGTTATTTACCAAAATCTCCGGAAGATTATTTTTCGATATATATTTGCCTAGTTTTACTTGTTTTTACTTAGTGCAAAAGAGTAGCCCAGTTTAATAAATTTTTACGTGTGAACACAGAAGTACAAGATACATTTCATTTACCACAATTTACCAGAATATGTTTAACGTCCTTAAGACTAGGCCGCAAATTGTGGTTTTTTTTCCCTTAGTTTTCCAAATTTTTTATGAAAAATCGGAGAATTCACCGAGTGCTCATGGAATTTCAAACTCAGTTTAAATTTTCTGCGTTTTCCAGGTTTTCTGTGAAAATCGTAGAATTCCCCGAGTTTCAAAAGTAGTTTAAATTCCCTAAGTTTTCCAGGTTTTTTGTGAAAAATCGGAGTTTTCTTTCAGTTTCAAATGTAGTTTAAATTCCCCGAGTTTTCCAGGTTGGTGGGAACTCTGTACGGTCTGGTTTCAAGTGGCGCTAGGTTTGTCTCCGCTCTACTTGGCCGGCACCACGCCCAAACGCACAGACACACACACACACTCGCGCTAGGTTCGCATCTTCTTTTTTAATGTTCTCAAACAGCGCTTTAAAGTTTTGAGATAAGACTTCGCCCGCAACGTTGACAATGGCAGCTTTAATTAAATGCAACTTTTAAAATCATCCGAGCAAACAGAATGAAGTTTTCACTTTGCTTCACTTAAAATGTGCCTAACACTGAAAGCTTCAAGCTGCAGACTAAACCGCAAAGGAAACA
This sequence comes from Lithobius niger, assembly GCA_023313725.1. Classification (NCBI taxonomy): domain Eukaryota; kingdom Metazoa; phylum Arthropoda; class Chilopoda; order Lithobiomorpha; family Lithobiidae; genus Lithobius; species Lithobius niger. Next base: position 19,457 of record JAHWFP010169986.1, read on the forward strand.
CAATCCAGCCGACCTTCTGCATTTCCAGCATCTGCAAACCGAGAACCCAAAACTTGAAATGAAAGCCAGAGCCCTATGGCAACAACAAAAATTAGAAGTAAAATTCACGAATAAATTATCCAAAACGCGTGCAACATGCATAAGGGCGCTTTGCACAGAACCGCAGAACGTTCGAGTCCGTTCTGTATCGTTCCGCCTTCAATGGGCGCCCCAGAATATGGTACCATTACGGAAACCGGCGCAAACCGTTTGTTGCCGACAGCAGCGCTCATTTTACAGACTTAAAATAATTATACACTTCCTCGCGTCTAAATATTAAAAATAAAAAATTAAATTACGAACTCCCTGCAAAGGGATGAGGAAAATAAAAATCTTAAATGACGAACACAGTCCTCTTTTAAGCTGCTGCTAAAAGATTCAGTTTATTTACCGATTATATTCGTTGTATTTGAGCTGGGCAATATCAGTACGTGGTACAACATTGGTTTTGGAGGAGTTTCATATATCTTAGACTTGTCCGTCGGTACCATTTTAAACTGGATCTTTTGCATACCTACACAAAGCTGTACAACAATTAGATTTGAACAGAAGAGAAACTGTAAAAGTATCTACTATTAATGTTTCATGCGAGCGAGGATTATCATCGATGTGTGCCTGTAATCCTTAAATAAATAAGGATGCAAGCCCATTTACGCTGCCTTTTGGACTTAAATGTCAGGCTGCTTGAGTGGGGAATTAAAACCGAAAACAACAAACAACATACAATAAAGCATGAAATTAGGGATAAACAGGACGGAAACCAAATGGGCTCGATATGGATTCTTGCATCCGTATTTATTTAACCCATTTGGCTTTCCGTCCCGTTTATGCAATCCTTGGGTACGTTTATGCGATGACTCGCCTTTGCATTCCCGCTAGAAATTATATGAAGAAGCTAGAAATCAGTGGCGGATCTAAGGAACTAGGCTTGGGGGGCGGGGCAAAGCCCTACAAGGCCCCCTGTCTTCCAGAAATTCTGAGGACTTTTTTTTTTTTTTTTAGCCAGTTGTAACCCAACAACGTTCTTTGTTATTAGTTCTATTTTACTACTGATGCTTGGGGAATGAAGGCCCCTTTTACCATGAAGACCCATGAAGGTTCTTTTACGTCGAAGGCTGGGGGGGGGGGGGCTTGCCCCCCGTTAAATCCGCCCCTGCTAGAAGTCATATGAAATTCCAACATGGTGATGGTTTTAGCTCGGAGAGTTCGGAAGCAAATGGGAAAATTGTTTCGTCAGGAGGAATACTTCATCTCATTGTCACGGATTATACGACTGCAAGCATTTACTCAAACGATGCCGTATTTAGCTAATCTATGTAGCGGCGTTACCATGGCTATGACACCTTTGCCATTGGGATTTAATTCTAGATGCGAGAATGCATAGGCGAATCGTGGCTAAACGCGTCCTTAGAAAGGTCACCTTGAAGGGGTAGACCGATTAACAGCTGATATTTTACTATTTACATTCTAAAATGTCGCTAAAAACGCACTATGCTCTCATCACGCACTGTAAGTAAGTTGGGCAATACGTGGTTAATGTAAAATTGATTAATTTTCCTATATCTTTTTTGGAATTCCCTATTTGTCTCCTTAAATAGTAAAAAAAATAAAAAATTATCACTATAGTTATCAAGAGTGGCATAAAGAAGTTGTTTCCAAGATAATTCTACCCATCTTCCACCAGTCCTTCTGAATAGCGACCCCATGTGACCATTTGTCGAACGAGTGACCGATTTTACTTTTGCGGAAAATTACGTTAAAAATTACGCTGTGTAGGTCTTTACGCAATTAGTGTGAAAAACATAACTCGTGCTGCTGTTGGTCCAAGCAGATGTTAGCTTGAAGTAATACCTCAGTTCAGTACAGGAGGCGCGTGTTCCTACTCAAACGACTCATGTTGCTATTGGTCCAGCAGATATCAGCTTGGAGTAATACCTGAGTTCGGTACAGGAGGCGCTTGCTTGTACTCAACAAAACACACAGCGAGCGAATGTATCTGCATGATTGTGACGTCATCAGCAACTGGTATCACGTGGCATAGCGCAGTACCAGCAGATGTAAACACGTTATGATCATGTTATAATACGGTTACGACACTGAACGACTCGTTGTTCGAATGACGTTGTTTGTCCTCCTATTAATGGGGTTGCCACGCTCTTTCAATGCTTTGAGAAAATAATAGTGTTCCGTCAAGTGGCCTGGAGCCAAGAAGCGAAATCCTCAGCTTCTCTCAGTTGCCTTTGTGACATACGATGAAAGAAGGGATATTCGCATCATAGACACGCCTATGGATGTGCATGCTCCTAATGTTATTGAACGAACCAACAAAAAATATCATCCTTTTAACATAAAATTTGTTGTAATCACTCATGAGGAAACTTAATTGACTAAGAAAATTGTAGTGTGTTAGTTTAACTGTTAACCATATAACTTTGTACAAGTCTGAGCTACCCTCTTTAACCAATCCATTGGAGAGCTCCCGATGTGTTTATTTGATTTATTGAAATGTCAAAATCCGTTAAAAATATCTAGGAATAGGGAATTTGCCTGCTATCGTTAGCAAAATGCCGCCCATATTATACCAGCTTTATTATAATTGCCTACAACTGCGTGCCTCAATATTTTTTTCAGTCGAATCGATAGCGCTTTCATAAAAATCTTATTAAATGCAAAACATAATGGATTGGTACCTGTCATGCCCAAGGGGAAGACTGCTTCAAAACCTTTTGCAACAAAAAGGGCAATCTACCAAAACAATTGCAAATTAAGAAAAATTGTATATTTGTAATCTAATATTCGACATTTTTTATTAATATTACCAAATTGTATGTCAATTTAAAATCCGTTTCAATCAATAAACGCATTATTTAGATTTAATTAATGCGCCTGTCGAAAGTTCTAAAACAAAACCGTCATTCAGGAACACATGGTCTACTTCGAGCGCGAGTATTCCACGGATGCCAATCGTATCATGCCGCCCCCTTCGGAGTCAGTAGACAGCTTCCCTGCACGCCGCCGTGGATCAACGGGCAGCTTTCAGTCCGCCTAACTTTCGGGCAGCAGAAACTATCAAATACGGTTTTCTCCGATCAACCATGATTTTCCTACCATCAACCGCGATTTTCCATGCCTTTTCAGAATAATGAATTAGTATTTCTTACGTTTTTCTATGCCTATTCTTCATGCACTTTTTAATTAGTTAAGAGTAGTTATGCACATTTCATCGTCGCATTTAAACATTCCATAAACACCACCATAAAAACAAACTGACAATTATGCCTAAAATATGAAACTAGGCCTAAAAGCTAATACATTTTTAACCGGCAATTTTTATGGTTACTACTTTTAGATTATATAATAAAGATAACTTGTGGTGCGTGGTAGAGGTGTGCGCCTCAACATTTTCAAAAGTGGCTTAAGTGTACCTAGGTAGTCACTGCCATTACCACCATTAATTTTGTTATTACCATTCTTTTGTCATTATACCACTAGTAGTTCTTCAACTGCTTATTATTCAGAAACCGTTATTGCAGCTGTGAGAGCTTCAATTTTCTAAATTCAAGTTTCTAAATTTTCTGAAGTATCCGCCAACACTGGCTTTTCATTTGGGCATTTTTCTGACTTTCTCTTTTTTTTTTGCTGCTAACTAACTAACTGAGATTTCGGTTATTTTGGATTATTTTATGATATATACGATAAATTTATAATTTTTATATTTTATGACATTTCGTTAAAATCGGAAAATTTTATGAATTTTATGACAAGTGGAGCCCCGCAACGTCACTCAAGCGGGGTCAAGATTGTTTTTTCCCACACGATAATCGCGATCAACCAAGGAACTAACGTATTACCACAACCTTATAACACCAAGACTTCATCTTTACGAGAGACAAGTATTGTTATGGGCGAGAATAATGATATTTTGAGAGAGAGAGAGAGCGAAGTAGGGGAGGAGGGGAAGGATGTAGAGAGAAGTGCCGAAACAAAGCAACACTCGCAGCAAATTGGCACGAGTTGGTTGGTGTCCTTTTTAAACGAGTTGGCACTAGTAATTAAAATGACTTGGTTGCCTTCGTAATGGAAGCATTGTGTAACATTATTCGTCTCAAAGGATTTGATGAGGCACATCCTATACTCAAAATCTGTTGGGCAACCAATATTCTGAATGTCCTACCTTGTACTATTACAAAGAAAATTGTTGCTTTAAATGAGCAAAAATGTATAAAATGCAGGCGACTTCCAACATTTAATTAGAATTCGACATTTGCCCGCCGGTTGCGGCAGCCAACAAGAACCGCTCTTTCTAAACGAAGCCGCTTAAACCCAGAAAGCGTCGGCTCACCAAAACAAAAATTGGTTTGCATTACAATACCACGCTATACAATAAATATAGATAACTTTATTTTAACACAAAAAGACAACCGAGAGCCGTTGCCTAGAAGACTTCGCAATTTGATTCCACGATTTGTTTTGTCAGAATGAGAAACGAGCAGGCTTCGTACTATTCTGAAACCATAAAATTCCACGACTTTTCCATTATTTTTCACGGACTGATTTAAAAAGAAAAATCAAGGGTCAGAAATTACTAAATTAAAAGATTTGATTCGTTGATACACACACCGTATCGGTAAATCTGCAGATATACAACGTATCGGTGTCAGATCGGGACCGGTAATTTCTTAGAGATTCTTTGCAGATACCACACTTTACCACTGCATCAAGTAGAGAACTGCCTGCTGACTATGACTGGAAATAGAAGCACTGTACAAAGTCGCATCCTGAATGAAATCAGTATTGGCATCGAGAAATTTATGTTACCTACTGTGCGTTCAGACAGCCACGATTCCAAAAATTAGACAACCACTGGAAGTCTCACATTGAATGAAATCAGTATCGTTAAAACAGACATCACGCAATATCGGTTGGATACTACTGGTGTCGGTACGTCCTTAGTAATTACGAGAAAATGACACAATTACAAAATAAATTTGTTAAATATGAAATCTTATCAAGACTGTCGATGTGACACGATTTTTTTCCATTAACTGACATTCGTGAAACGCATCCATACAAGCTAATTGAAAGCTTCGGGGTACATCATGTAATAAACTATTGTTACTTAACTATACAGAAAATCTGCAGATTTTATCTTCAGCTTGCTGAGCGAGAACAGAATCTACAGAAATTCTGACGATTTTACCTCCACCTAGCTGAAAGTGAACAACAGACTGCAGATATTCTGCAGATTTATATATTCACTTTGCTGAATCCGCAGAAATTCAACAGAATTCTACAGTTTTTCTGCAGAATATTTTTAGTTGGGTTAGTATACGTTGTACACTGATGTCTGACACGGAAAACAGACACGTCATTTTCTATTCCACGATAAGAGAGATTTTTCGAGTTTTCCAAGGGCTTTTCCAGGTCTCGAATTTTATTTTTATTTTCAGGGCATTTCTAGGTTTTCAAGGACCTGTACCAACCCAGTGATTGGAATTGGTTTGGCATAGCAAACAAAGAAAACGGCAATGAATTGCATTGCATTGAAGCATGGTAATAACCTTGATGAACTTTTTACTTACTTTTCACTCGATGTATAGGCAATTTACTCAAATCCTAGCAACATAATGCCCACCACCAACATCAATCAACCACGCAAACACATACCAAAATACTGCCAAAATAGATACTCCCTGTAGAGTGACACTTAACCTTTAGTCCTTTTACTGTACAATGATTTCCCTTTGAAGACGTAGAGATAAAATGGCCCCTTTCTTTTAAGCCCAGCACAAGGTATTAGTTCACGGCCATTTCCACACGACAAGCACACCTCTGGGCGAGTGAACACGGGACGCCCCTTCCCCCCCCCCCCCCCCACCCATTCAAATGGGCTTTGGCAGTTGGTCCAAATGGCTTGCCACACCTTCCTCCATTTTAGAACAAAGAAAAATGGCTAGAAATGCCACCCAAGACACACACTACTGATCCCGAAACGAAAGCATATAATCGACAAAACTTGTCCGCCATTGCCAAATCCACACATTAATGACTAGCTTGTCACACAAGTGCAGAGAGAGAGAGAGAGAGAGAGATACCTCGCCCATTCTCTCTAGTGGGATGCCGCAACCATTGTAGGTTTCCCATAATTTAAATTGTTTAGCGCATTAATTATGAAAACCCCATTCAACTATGTTATTAACAACACGTCAACCACTTCACAACGGTAGCGCTGGCTTAAACATTCTGCGGAACTGTGTTTCACAACAACACATTGAAGGAGACCCATTATAATACGTAGTTTGTTTTACGAGAAAGTTGATGCTTTTTTTCAGGCGTTCTATTGCGCCATTACCTGTAGCGTACCCAAGAGGGGGCATGCGGAGGGATTTGCTCCCCCTTCCCTCAGGAGTGCGAAAAACTCGGGTTTTTTTTTTTTAAGTCCAACCCCCGTGGGTTTTTTCGGGCTTTGCCGGTTTTTTCGGGTTTTATCATGTTTTGCTGTTTGTTTACTTTTTTTAAGTTTGCTGAATTTTTTTTACTGTTTTATGCACTCGGCTCTGTTTCAACTCTGCTTATGAGCAGCAAGTTGAGTTGACTCCTTTTGGAATTCGGTTAAGTGAATTGGCAGTTCACTGGGAAATAATGATTATTAAGCATCTCTTCATTCATTTCATTCGTTCTAAGGATAAACTAAGTGGTATCTCCCATTAAACTAAGTACCTGGGTCAGTCGAAGTCCACTATTGAAAAAACTGATCTCCATAACACATTCTTTTCAATTACTAACCCCTAAAAATATTGACAAAAAAAAAACACCACTTACTGGGTTTAATACCGGGTCTTTTCACGTAGGTTTAAAAAAAAAAAAGTGGGTTTTATTGGGCTGGGGAAAATCACAACAACCCTCCCTTCCCTTCTACCCTCAACTCGGCAGCGACGATTTTACAGGGTGAGGGACACGGAGGGAGGGGGGGGGGGATAGTGAGGAGAGCATTTCTCTATTGTTTATTTAGTCGGCAAAAAATTAACCACGATTAAATGAAATGTTGAAAGCATCCTGGTTAAAGGTCAGCTCATCCACTCCCTCACTCTTGACAATCCTACAGGAAGACTGAAACATTCAACCAAGGAACAGTCATAAACTTTAAGCTACAATGATAGTAACTTCCACGCTCAACTTTGTTCAGTCTTTCGCACTACTTTCTCTTTCGGTTCCACAAATCCGGAACAAAGGGGGTGGTGGGGGAGAGTAAGAGGTAAAGGGCTCAATTGCTTGCACCATAGCCATCCAGCCAGGCAATTTGATCAGAGCTTGATAACAAGAGCCAAGAGCCGAGCAGCTGAGCAGGACTTGGGAGACACCGGTTTGACGATCGAAGCCAGCTTCTCAGGCCAGTAATTGTCAGTTTAACAAGGTAGTTGGCTCATGTTCCCAGGACCTAACTTGCAAAGCAACATGCTATAGACATTGGAGCTCCTAAAACGACGGCTTAAGAACTTTTGGACAACTGACTGCTTTCTTTTCTTCTTTCAGCTTGTTATTACCTGCTCTGTACTCGGGTCGTGTCATTTTTCTTCGTTACATGACCGAATGGATCAGTCAAGTTAACAGCTACAACAAAATATCGGGGTACATAAGCTACTGCTTGCAAGCTGGTCAAGGGCCATTCAAAAAAACACGTGGTCGGCCAGGGGGGAGGCCGAGGTCGGCTTTCGCCCACAAGTAGCCACAATGGAGGGAGGGGGGGGGTCCAAGTAAACCACGTCGCTATTGCATTGAAGGGAAAGCCTTATCACCAATGGATTGGTGATTTACCGTACAAGAGTCTCTACGCATAGCATCTCACTCAGCCTTACATTCTTCTTATATTGTTCCTATATCAGCCTTCACGTCTCAGTCCCAGTCAACCGAACTGAATTTCCCGCATAGTGGTGAAAGATACCGCGGTGTAGAAATCTTCAACAACGTAAGACTGCGTTTCCCTCACTCGTAACTAAATTAATTTAAACAGTGTGCGGCTAAAATGTCGATTGCTTCACTGGAATAATTCAAAGCAGCGATGGCCTACGCAATGATGAAAGTATTAGGTTACAATTTTCTACTTTCCGTCTCAGTTACAAATCTCGGATGAAGTTTAGTCTAGCGACTACTGCATATCGCCAAAAAATTGGTGAAAATACTTTTCACGACGAATTAAACAGCTGCGTTTATTAAAAGAGAAAATGAAGTATGGGGGTACTCTATTGGGTTTCTCATGCCGAACACTATCAATTCACCAAATTTGGTACGGCAAATAATAACCAATTTCACCAATAAATACAAATAAATACCAATTTTGGAGTTACTTCAATACAACTTCCCCTACCGAGTATGCCGCTACCCCTACCTAGTGTCATCAGGCCCTTGCCAGTGGTTAAGAGAGAACTATTTGAACTTGTTCCCATAACACATGCAATGCTATGGCAAGTCCATAATAATACGATACGGTAAATAAAACCTAAAGCAGTACATCTACAATCAATAAAATTGGTAAGTAAACTGGCATTAATCCTTTAATGAAAATGTTTTTTTTTCTCCCAATACATTTCTTCATAAACTACATCAATACCTGGCTGGCCCCATTTTTACGTGCCCTTGACCCACCTTTTCGTGTCAGTATGCTAAACCAAAAGAGCTCGAATCAGCGCAAGGACTGTCACCTGTAATGACAATAATTGCGACAATCTCGGATCTCCAAGTGACAAATATCGATTCTTGTGTCACTCAATGCCAGGCGCTATGTAAGATAGAGCAAGCACAGACACAATCACAAGTCTCTTTTCACAACACAATATTTCTCTTGTCCTGTCACTGCTGCTACCAGTTGATAAATGCACAATGCTCCAATGACGTACACTGAATCGCTCAACTGCTGCACGCGCCAACTGTTGGCACAAATTCAGTGAGTCTTGACAATGACTTCTACTCTGGAAACTTGGAGAAAAGCCAGTGAAGACTAAATGCAAATAAAGTGTCTAATTCATACTTCAAACGTTCATTAACCAGAGACTTGCGTAAGCGACACCTTGTGACATAAGATGTTTACCGTAACTTCACAATAATTATTAGTACTGATTAGTCCCTACCATTATATGTGGTTAACACCTTAGTAATTAAGAAATTCTTGTACTGTTGTTACTGATGTTCATAAAGAAATTTTTTTTCTGTTGCTGGTAATGTTAACACAGATATTTTTGTTCTGATGCTGATGATGTTCATGAAAAAAACTTTTGTTCTGTTGTGGTGATGTTCATGAAGAAATATTTGTTCTGTTGTGGTGATGTTCATGAAGAAATTTTTGTTCTGTTGTGCCGATGTTCTGTTCATGCAGAAATATTTGTTCTGATGCTGGTGATGTTAATACTGAGATTTTCGTTGTGTTGCTGGTGATGTTAAATGACAATACAAATTCAAATTCAAACACCAGCCTTATCTCTCCTTAACTTAATAACTAGGGTTAGGCAAAGTACTGACAGTTGCCTCTCAACCGCAAAATACCAGCTTTGTTTATGCGGGAACCTAAAACTCCACCACAAATAACGAACTAACTCAGGTCAAAAACTCAATTTCCCGTTTTTCTAGGCCAAAATTGACATTTTCTCCAATTTTGTTTTTGTCGAAATAGAGTGAACTAGTAATAACTAAATTTCTTTTACATTTCACTCTACATTCTATAGCTAAATAAAAATCGCTCTGCAGTAACTGACGCTGGTAATATACTCTTCACTAATAAATCTTTCTACCGAATCGAAAATTGGAACAGTAGCCAATCCAACTGAAACGTAGTCATACCTTACATTAAAGCAAGAAGAACTCAACACTGTGTGGCAACATCAAAGCGAGAGGGGCAATTTTCCTACGTAATTTAAAACGGAAATTGTTATGATCTTTGACATGCCACAATCGACATGGACATGAGACATCACAGGGTCCTCCTCCTTCCAAAAATGCCAAGGGTGTCCGAGGTAGTCGCGCTAACAATCAGGCCACTTTTCTCCATGAAGTAACATACAGCAAGGAAATAGCTACTAAACAGAAAACTGTGTGACAGGGAAATTAAGAGGAAAGAGAAAGTCATCGTGCACTTGCGCTAAAACGACCATATCCTGTGTATTCTTTATAGTAAATACTGTATTTTAGTCATGTTATATACTTTCATGTATTGTCCTGCCCTTGGAGATCAGTGATCAAGGTGGCTCAGGCCTTGCCTGCCATTATAGCAATCAATGGCTGATAGCAAAGATAGCAAAGATACCAGGAAATACTACGGGAAAGTACCTTGGGGGCCCCCCCCCCCCCCCCCCCGGGGGGGGGAGCAGGTTCTAGCAATGGGCATAAAAGGAGCCTGCAGCCTCTTTAGGCTTCACTCTGGCGATTGTGACCAGCAACCCTAACCAGCAACAACTCTTCAAGTAGTATGCTACTCTGCTACAGCCTAATCTGTAGTATCCTTGAACTGACTACATCTTCACAAGGACTGACTGCGTGGTCTTGGAATAAACCCTGAATTTTAGCATTCTTCTGGCTTCTTCCTTGAACTGGGCTAAGTGGGGATGCACGTGAGGAGTTTTCGCTTTATCAGAAATGTTCCGGAAAATATAGTAATTCCTCGATCACAGTATGTATTATACAAATACCGCGATTTTTCCGCACTTCATAAATTCTCTGAATTTTCCATGTTTCCCCTATAACACCACCCGGTAACTACCACCTGGGCCATAAGAAAATTAGTGACATTAGGTGTGTGTTCGAGTGCATACCCTTAGTTCACTGTAGCTATGCAGTGCTAGCTTCACTATCTGGTAACTACGTATTGTTTAACTCTTTTAACTAAAGGAAACGCCCCCAGTAAGTTGAGGGCTTATAAGTTTTATATTATGACCCTTTTTTTTGAAACAATATTAAATTTAACTAACTCAACCACACTTTAAAAATGTCCAACTAGTCTCCGTTCGATCTATGCAAGCTGCCAAACAAAAAGAAACAAATGGAACCACACGGTTTACAAGCTCTTCCCAAAGGATGCCAACAGAGCTAACCTGATTAGCACTGAGAGCTTTAAAGGAGGAGGGAAAGCACAACAGCAATCAGAGAAGGAAAAGAGAGTTTAAGTGTAATTGTTAAACATGGAACACCAGTTTTAGTTAATTGGGAGCGTAATATCATTGATGATTACTGAGTTTGTTCCAAAAGAACTTGTAATAACCAATTACAGAACAATTGCCAATGAGGCAGAAGTTCAATAAACAATTTTAACTCGCTCACTAATTATTCAATGATAGCAAGCCTGTTTTGGTCTCCTAAGCCCCAGCACCACTTGGTTGCGAACCTTCTCCAAGACAGACAAGCGGCTGCAGAGAATACCCAGGGATGAGATCACTAGACTGAAAAGGAGGAAAAGGGAGGGAACAGATTAATTTTGTAGGCTACTTAGGTATTTTAATGCATTTTTAGGTAGTTTACACAACTCAAAAAAGGGAGGAAATCCGCCTAGAGGAGGAAGAAGCTCATCCCTGCACGCTTATCTGCAGACATGCACCGAACGCTAATCCAAAGACGTACACCGGGGGCTCGTCCGCAGACGTGCACGGGCGTGCACCGCGCTCGTCCACAGACGTGCACCGCGCTCGTCCACAGAAGTACACCGCGCGCTCATCCGCAGACGTGCACCGCGCGCTCGTCCGCAGACGTGCACCGCGCGC
>JAHWFP010169986.1:31246-44515 GCA_023313725.1 Lithobius niger
CGCTCGTCCGCAGACGTGCACCGCGCGCTCGTCCGCAGACGTGCACCACGCACTAGTCCACAGACGTGCAGCGCCCGCAGACGTGCACCAAACGCTAGTCCGCAGACGTGCACCAAACGCTCGTCCGCAGACGTACACCGAACGCTCGTCCGCAGACGTGCACCGCGTGCTCGTCCACAGACGTGTACCCTGCGCTCACTTACTGTTCTGCCCTGGACGTTCGTCCGTTGTTCTGCCCATGGCGCTTGTCCACAGTCCTGCCCCTGGTGCTCGTCCGCTCTTGTTCGTCGTGTGCTTGTCCGCTGTCCTGCCCAGAGCGCTCCATCACGGTCTATCAGAACCGTGATAGAACCATTGTTTATAGAATCATTGTTTTCAATAGTATTGTTCGGGAGTGGTGATGTCATGGGTTGTACAGGAAATCCTGTAAACCATACATATAAAAAAAAAATAATCCATCTGATCTTTTGGAAAACTAGGAATGCCCCCCGTATAGCCGGTTTTTTTATAGCATTGTTGTGATTTCCCGTTTGCTTGAAAATACTGAATTTCCCGCTAACAGTCGCCCAGGCCTTTATTAGATTGTCACCAGATTACGCAGATTCCCACTCCTAATTCTATTGAAGTCGTAGTGGGAATCAAGATAATTCTTTTGTTTGTTGAGCATTGTTGTAATTTCACAATTGCATTAAAATGCTCTGATTTCCCATTAGCAGTCGCCCAAGGTTTCATTATAGATTTAGTTAGAACAGGATTAAGAGACTAAGAGGCCTAGATCCCGTTTGCACGAAAATATTTTGACGTCACCAGTACAGTGTCTCTTTGTTGAAAACACAGTTGGCATCATTACTTATACAGACAATTCCGTCATTCATTCATTATACAGGCATTCCGTTTGATAGCGATACAAACAAACAAAAGAAAAAAGATCATCGAGATTTCCACTGCGGACGCACGAACAATAGAAATAAGAATTAAGAGTGGCAATCTCGGTAATCTGGCGACACACAAAACAAACAAATATTATTATCTTAGTTATATAGATGAAGTATTTTTTTTCACGATTTGGTGTGTGGATTTGAAACTTACGGAATATGCCTGTTTTGCAATGTAGGGATTATATAAAAGGAACGAGGAGTGGTAAACCCTACTAAGGCTCAGACCCAGCATATTACCGGAATACAAACCACTCGGCGATTATTTGTACTACAACAAATGCAACCAGTGGTGGAAAGATCCCATTTTGTCTCCGAAAATCTGGCGACTTGTTTTTATTTTTGCTGTTTACCTGCATTAAAAAGATTACGAAAGGCAAACACATGATTGGCTGTCTTTGGATAACATGGAATTATTTTTTTATCATAGCTAATTATTGATGTTTCGTTTCTTGTAATGTTATTAATATTACATTAATGTTATTAATGTTATATTCAAGTGGGAAAAAAATAATAAAAGTACAAAAAGTACATTTCTGCAATGTATAACCGCCTAGTTATTATTCCACATGACTGCTTAAACAAACATTCGAACAGCCAGCCTCGTGGTGGCACGAGCGCTGGTTGGTGCAATTGTCTCTCGGTTTTGGCCAACATCTTGCCATCTGCAAAAGAAAAGCCTTCGAGACCCAAGTTAGAAGTGTGGGTGGGTGCAAAGAGGGTTGGTCGACCGCACTCGACATGAATCTCGACGCCCAAATTACTCCACCAAACAATCCCACGGAACACGGAAACCCCCAGCGCATTATCAATGAACCATCGTTTAATTAGGATTCGGCCAGGCTGAGAGCTCGCTCGCTTGCTTTATCGTCAAACCTGTACTAAAGCTTCGCACTCCTCTACAGCGACTTCGATTAAAAGGTGAAGAATGCAATCATGCTCAGGCTCAAATGAGCTCGGGCTAAAGTGATTACGCCCAGCAAAACTTGACTATCTGGCCTTTTACTCCTTCACAGCTGCTTCCAAAGCCATTCATTCAAGGTGCTGCTTGCTAGTGAGTGAAAGGCTCCAAACACACAATCTCTACAAAAACTTCCAAATGCTTTCCAAATGTGAAAAGTTCTTTCAGGCTAGTAACGCACACAAAATGGTCTTATACATCTTTGTGCAAATGAAAGAAGACGGTTTTAACACGCTAGTATGAACTTCATTTATAATGACTACGGATTGCTACTAGTAGGGGGTAGGACGAACTTCGAATATTTGTTCGTTAAGAGCATATTCGAATAGGATATAATCTATTCGAATATTCACACAAAAAAAGTTGTCATTTTATGTTTTTTTTTTTAGCTGGTTTTCAAGTTTTCTTGTGGGTTTCTACGCTTTCTTCCCTTCCCCCTTCCCTCCCAACCAATCTATAGTGGGAATGATCCATGCGTTTTGATCCCTGACTTGCAAGTGGAGGGAGCTAAAGAATGGGGAAGTCAACCAGGGAAAGCCATAGTAACCAGTTGACGTCAACACCATGGCAATTCATTATTTTTCGAGTTGTTATGTATGCCTTCCAAGTTGTCTTGCCTGGTAGGTTAAATTAAACTTGTGGTTATATTATGTATGCTTTACATTGTCATTAGACTAAATGAAACTTAGGTATTTAAAGGAAAACAGGTTTTTTTTGGGGGGGGGGGGGGGGGGCCTAAACATCGAAAAAAATTTAAACGACTATTCGAATATTTTTTGCGAATATCCGAATAAGTTCTTTCCCTATTATCCGACCACTATTAACTACGTAACACATGACGAAACTTTTCAATCCTGGCTTGCACCAAATTCACACTGTAATAGTATTAAGCCAGCATTTCAAACGATTAAAGGGTCAACTTTAATTTCGAAACGGTAAAGTTCTGAATTTGTGACATTTTCATTCAATCTTCTACAGCAACATCAAGTTTTAGCTTACATCATCAATTCATTGTTGCGCCAATAAAAAAAACTTTCTGCCAGTTGGTCCCAACCTTCAAAACCCAAAAGCTTAAGTTTTTATCAATGTTAGTACATGACAGGCCATATCTGTATTCAACTAAAATAGCTGCCACTTAAACAATGCATAAAAGATGCAGCGATAGGCTTAAAGAATTTGCTTTAAGAAACAGATTATTTTATCGGCGAGTGTACTTGTTTGAGTCACATTTAACCACTACATGAAGACATGCAACCGTATAAAAAAAAAGGATTTCGTTAACTACACACATTAGCATTTCGACACCATGTAGCATGAATAAATCTGCCTACCTTAGAACCCAATTATATGTTAACTGCTACGTACGAAATTAAAACTGTAGGTACAAAACAATTAGTCCTAAAAGGTGACAATTAGGCCTAACATCACGGTCCAACAGCAACGAGAAGACTCGACACCGTGTTGCATGAAGGAATAGGCCTACTCTCTAACGCAATTCTCTGTTAGCTGCTACTTAAAAATTAAAAGGGCGAATAAAAATTGGGCCTAAAAGCTGACAAATACGCATAAACTCTAAAACCTAACACATTTTTAACCGGCAATTGTGATGGTTACTACTTTGAGATTATACAGGGTGGTCCACAAAAAACTGACGACCCAACAATTTCTAAGTCCAACTTTTCTGGTTAGCACCCCTCAGAACCAGGATAGGACAGAAAACAAAGCCAATGAAACGGGAAGATTTCCGTCCTCTCCTGAATCTGAGGGGTGCTAACTAGAAAAGTTGGGCTTAGAAAATCTTGGGTCGTTATTTTTTTGTGAACCACCCTGTATAATAAACATTGCTGTTTCAGTGCGTGACATTGTGCCTCAACATTTTCATTGAAAAAGTGGCAGAAGAGGCACAAGTGTACAGAAGACCACTTGCGACTAGGTAGTCGCTACAGCTGCTTGTCTGTATAGTGCATAACTTGCTAACAGAATATACTTTCATTAATATTGGTCCTGCCTTAATTGAGCTTTTTGCCCAGTTTCCCCAAATACTTTGTAAAAACACATCATGTTTTGTTTTGTCTATGCATCGTTGAGGTTCAGAAAACTTTTTAATTCTCAATTTCCCTGACATTTCCAGGTTTTCCAGGTGCATCCAATGGCAATTTCCAGGTGTTTACAAAATGTTTAGTTAGGGAAACAGGCAGCAGCTCATGTTTTTATTAATATTTGTACGAAAATATTCAACATCCCAGAAAACCTAGTCCAGACGCGACTAACGCTTTTTTATCACAGCTAGTGGTAATAGCCTAAGATCTGATTTATTGAAGTTATACCTAAAAATACTTGAACACATTACACCACAAATTAAAATATTTGCTACAGCCTATGATTTTGTTTCAGATCTGCTAATTCAATCGAAAATACAGGTAAGAAACAAAGGCATTTTTTTTTTCAAATTTTACCCGATTTAAAAAAAATGTCTTGTATTCCCTGATATTTACCCGAGCTTTTGGCTCCATTTTCATTTTCCCCAAGATTTCCAGGTTCTCCGGGTTTTCCAGGTTTTGTCTGAACCTTGTTCGTCATGCTAACCATAGATCCTCCACATATTTTACGTCAATGTTTTTACGGAAGTCTGCCTACAGCCTGGTCAACGAATGTAAACAACGTTTCCAAGAAACAGGGCAGAAAAATATTATTCTTCCATCTCCTGTATACGAACATTCATTTTACTTCTTTCAACGGTTAGGACGCAATATCGATTATCAAGGTACCTCTTTAAAATCTAAAATTGGATTTGTGAGAGCAAACAAAGGTTGATTTGTCTGAAGGCCGATCCAGCAAACTTTGCACGAGCTCTCCTTTATCAAATATTCACCAACCAGAGGCCAAGTGGGGGTTATTCTCAGAAGACAATAATGGATCCGGCGCAAATGCACGACATTACCACTCTCTTCTTGCAACTGCTAAGCACAGCCAAATTCTTTCTAAGCAATTATTCTAACAGGTGATAACTGCCGCTTTTTATTACTGTTGGGGCTTCAAGACAGGAGCGGAAGGAAGATTAAATTTGGTTAATCTTTTTCGGAGATGCATGCTAATTAGTTGGCACGCAAGAAGGTATGAACTTGTTCCCCCTAATTCTACATTTTACTGCAAAGCTTTAATGCCGTGATAACAACTGCAATGCTTGGGATGGGAATTTTCAAACCTTTCAGTGTTAAAGCTGATTTTATTGGTCCTGCAGACTGGCTGTATGCAAATCACAGCTAACACTCCGTTAATGAGAACTACGCGGTCGAACCGACTCACTTCGCTATCAACTCAGTGGATTAATCTAACATTTTATTAAGAATATCACAGAAAGTAAAGCACGCATACATGTTGATTTAGGGTAAGCAGACTCCCTTCGCAATCAGCTCAGTGGATTAATCTAACATTTTATTAAGACTATCACAGAAAGTAAAGCACGCATACATGTTGTTGAGTAAGCAGATTCACTTCACAATCAGCTCAGTGGATTAATCTAACATTTTATTAAGAATATCACAGAAAGTAAAGCACGCATACATGTTGATTTAGAGTAAGCAGACTCATTTCGCAATCAGCTCAGTGGATTAATCTCGAATTTCGAGTGTAGCACTGTTCTCTGAAGAAATGGATTCAGCTGACAAACTATTTCTTTTCATTTATTTAATTTTATACCTAAATTAAATTAATATTACTGTTATGCATTAACCTCATCCCGAACAAGTGCACTCACAAGATTCAAAGTCCGTTTCCAAGGCTCAGACAGCAAAAATTCCAATTATCAGGCATGAGAGTAGCCCTGAACAAAAAAAGCTGAAAAGTATTTTTGAGCAAAAAAAAAAGAAAATACGATTGATTTTTCTGAAAATAAGCTGAATATTTAAGGTTCGTATTAAAGTTGCTTTTAAAATTCCCTAAGTTAATGGAAAACCTGTCATACGTCCAAACTAAGTCAGAAATATAAAAAAAAAATAAGAAACCGGAAACTAACTGAAAATGTTGCTCAGCACAAAAAAGCTGAAATCAGCTAATTAGCTGACATTTCTCGTGCCTGAATTATCAAGGTTTTTCAAGCCTTGAAATTTCGGTTTTCAAAGAATTGTGGCTTGTCAAAGAATTAAGGTCCAATGCAGCCCCTGCTCAGAGTAACAATATGCAATTCCGAAAATGCTCTTTAACGGTTTCGTAGCTGACTCAAGTCGGCCCTTCCCCCCCCCCGCCCCCCCTCCCGTTTACTGCATTTTGCTGTGGCACTTCCATGCCACAGCTCAGCCGCGTCATATTATTTCCATCTTATTATGAAGCCCCCCATAATTCAGCACGGAGTAATTCTATTTTGTTTAAAATTGTTTCTTCTTCTGCGGGGTTTGCAGTTTTTAAGGTGGAAAAGCTGAAAATAATTGTGTCAGACTGGCGATTGCACGGAAGGGCCACACAGACCTATTCCCCAACAGCCTGGCACCCGAAAGCCTTTAAGACCAGTCTAATGCTGGCGAGCCACTTTTATTTTATTTTAATGTACCACCTAACGGCCAGGGGATGCATCTTGCAGTGTCCACACGATGAGAGCGCATTTACTCAAGCAGGAACAGCAATTGAGCTAAAAGCTCTGCTCACCCAACAGCCATGCCATAAAATATAATTAGCTTGGACACACTAAAGGGAAGAGGAAGCCGGTAAATGAACATCTGTCCTGTTCCCCAACATCAAATGGCCAACTGCACTCAATCAGGGCTCCAAAGGGGCTGCATGCCAATCTAACTGCTACCTGACACACTCAATGACTCAAATTATTCAAGTACACTTTGTTTAGTGCAACTACCAGGATCAAATTTGAAAGCGGTTCTTTATCTTGTAGGAAGCACAATGAAAATTGAAAAAAGCAGTCTCTTGACGTGCAACGAGAATCGCATTAACACCAGGCTGGGGTAAATTACAATTACTACAATGCCCTAATGTAATTATAATTACTTTAAACTTGTTCCCATTCAATTATTATTACAAATTAACAAAAAAAACATTATCAGAAAAATAAAGGGGGCCGTTCACAAATAACATCTCGCAAGGGGGGGGGGGCGCCACTAAACTTTTTACGTAAAACAAGCTTCCGTGTTTACCAAGCAAAGAAATAACTTCCAAATGCAGTCATAAAGAGCAAAACAAGTGTAATCAGATATTTTCGGACAAAAAGGAACATTTCTTAACCTAGACATGATTTTTCCGAATTGTCTCCCTCTTCATCGGTAACGAAAAAGGAGAGAGGGAGTTCAACGATGAGAAAGGCAATTTCAAATTAATACAATTATTTGACTACAAATCACGATTACAATTGCCTTGCCGTTTTTTTTTCTCCAGTTACAATTATAGCAATTTTGGATGATAATACGTCGTTAAATCTTGGAATCCTATCACTTCGTTACGAGTTTTAACCTGATAAATATAACCAATACTGTACAATAACTAATACTGGGTTTGGATTTTACAGCTTGCTCTGTGTTTTTTTTAATGATCTTCTTTACAAGGAGGCTGGGCGTTAACTGTTTGGTCTCCCCACCCTGTCCTGTCTCGATGACCTTTTATGGCAGCAAATTGTATTTTATTAAATCGGCGCTAAAAATATATATGTGCTCCAATTAGACCAGGAGTGTAGCAACTCAGTGTGGAACAGTGTTGACTGATCTTGATGCTGGATTGCTTCTTCAAGCCAAGGCCGACTGGAGTACAGATTCTATGGCTCGTCTCCTGGCATGGCTCAACGTATGTTGAACACATGCCGGAAAGTTGACACCTGTTATTGTTGCACTGGTAAAACAAGATTCTGGCAATGCTGAATCAGTTGTTTTGGAGTCAGGAAGCAAAAACCCACAGTTTCTCACCCAGACGAGAGATGGAATATGAAGAGATAGTTACAGCATGGCCACTCCCACGTCATACATATATAATATGTAATTATGTATGATGTTGTGCTAATATACATCATCAGATAATATACAGGGAGATTACAAAAGAAATAAGACAGTTTGAAGCGCCTATTAAACGAAAACTATACAACTTTATCAATAAAAAGTTTTGAACGTCACGTCACTCACTAAGTTTCGCCCAGCAGTGGTTGTTTTCGAATGCGCATCACGTGAACGTCACACGTGACTAGTTCTGCAAGATGGCCGCAAATTCTACAGAGAAGGCGTTTCGTGTGCTTGAATGAAGCAAAATTTCCTCTGCACACACGTTCAAAGCCGTGATCTAACACCATGTGACTTTTTTGTAGGGGGATAAGTCTTAGATACTGCGTTCATTCCTCCCCTTCCAACCAAACTACACTATCTTATAAGCAACGGATAACAGCAATTGCCGTAATTGACGAGGACACGCTAAACTGTTTGGCGGGGAATTTTGATTATTAAGTTGATGTAAGCCGTGTAACACCGATTGAACGTCGGTGACTTGCTAGGTGAAACTTAATGAGTTGCAGAACACGACAGTGAAAATTTATCGAAAAGTTGAATAGTTTTCGTTAAATAACGCTTCAAACTGTCAATTTCTTTTGCAATCACCCTGTATATTACACCCAATTTACATCACACACGGTTTTACAGGAAAACCGCAATTTCATAGAACAGAGCTACTCACAAGTGTAAGAGTAGGCTAAACAGTGAGTATAGAGCGAACACAAGCGCAGCAACCTTTTCAATCCCCATAATAGCAATTTCCAATTTTACGAGCAGCGATTTCGAAATGTAAGTGGAGTACCTTTCCAATTCATACATAATAGATGAGAAGGAGGGCACGCGCTTCAATTCAGGGTCACTGAGGAAATATTTCCAGCGATGTCACGCTCAGTACAACTGATTGCCGAAACGTGGAGCTGGTGAAGCCAACCGGAAGGTCACGTGAACTCTACTTCCAACTGATTGGAACGGCGCTTCGACTGCATTCCCAACACATAAACTACTTTTTCACCAAGTCGGCTCGAATGGGGGTTTGTTACTGCAACAGCACGGATACATCAACGTCTATCCTTTGCACAACGACAATAACTAAAGGCGACGAACCGGCACACCAAACCATTCTGCAGTTGAGCAACAAGAAACTAAATTCTGCTACTGCTGCTGAGCAAACACATAGATACGAGGTTTTTAAACGGAAATTTCAGTATAGAACACTTGTGGTGGTCAGTGGCCTTTTTGCATTCTTTTAACCCGTCCAACCAAACCCCAAAAATACAAGTAGGCCTAGACCATTTAACACAAACACATTTTTTTCTATCATTTTCCGAAACAGTATACGGGGCAGAGGCAACCTTTAGTGAAAGAACACGTTTTTTCCCTGAGGATCACTTTTTTAAAGAAGTTTACCTTTTTCCGCTCTTTCCTTAGCTGTTTTTGGGCCTTTTTTAGGCAGTTTTTAGCCTCCTTTACTGGCGTCTTTTCAGGCACTGTGACACTGCGTAACGACTTCGTTATAATTAATTTTCTAAAATGGCGTTGATCGGTGAAAGCGTTGCCATCCCTAACACCATGAAATATTAGAATTAATACAATAGCAAAGCATAAGCATGTTTCGCATTATAATCCGGGCAATTGTTAATTTACCACCCATTTAATTGTTTATTATTATTACTAACACCACACAAAGCAAGCAACACCAGTATAAAACATCACACACCAACCTAACAGAATTGGCCCTCCTTCGAATGGTGTGCCACCAGCAAATAATGCCGTACACACCACGCAAAATATATGGGGCGACATGAATCACCATTAAATACAAAGCTGTTGGACCCAAGCTGCGAAAGGCGCAATCCACCTGCGACAACAATCTTTCGCCACAATATATAACGAAGAAAGATGACGCCCCGTCCCCTCACCGCTCATATTCTCCAGAGACCCTAGTAATTTCATCACCCAAAACGTCAACATCTCTTGGAAAACTGAAGACTCCTTTAAGCCACGAGCAGTGTCAACACAAACCTGCTTTGACAAGAGGTCACTTTTTGTAGCGAAGCACTTCTTGCACCTTCCCAAGTGCCTGTCGCTAAAGTCTCTCCTGACTCCATCCTACCTGTAAATCAAGAGAAGCCCCGTCACCTGGGAGTTGCACTGGCTGCCAATACCACTTGGCCTCGTCATGAGGTGACCACAAAAACAGGAAGGCACAATCAACAAAAGACCATTAAAAGACCCAAAACATGAAACCCAACCGGACAGGAAAGCAATCACGTTTGATTCACGCCAATGGCTGTTGCTCCTTTGCGCAACATCAATTCGACTTTTGCGCAATGAAAGCCAACGTTACAACCAAAAACAGTGATGCCTTTCCCCAAGTTTTGAAGTTGGCCTAGGCTAACAAAAGAAATAAACTAACATTATTTACTAAGGCTCCCCAACAAGCTTTAAATTGAATTAGGTAAACGACTGCACCTTTGTATTTTGGACACATTTATCACCAAATAAAAGTCCAGGAAACTCGTGGGCAACAACAACAAAGCTGAAGACGTAGACAATTTGTTAAATGGAATTTCAGTTTATTAGGTTTTTAAATGTTAATGGTGCAGTAAACATACCGTTTGTGTAACAGCATTAAACTGAGATCATCTAGAACCATTGATTTTAAGGCTGTACCAAACAACAACTTTTCAGCCAAACCGAACCGGACTGAACAAACCTTATATAATCAAAACACCAAACACTTCCTATAACCGAACAAAAATATACCAAACCAATCAATCTTTAAAATATAATTTTAAATAACTCAGTTCACAAAGATTCATATATTTATCAAAGTTCAAGTTTCATAACAAATGTAGGTATGTTCACACGGACTTGTAAGTGCACACACGTGGAATCTCGGTTCAAGCATAAAGAAATCTCCTGCACTTTTACATTTTCCCTCATAACTTCTGAACTGTAGGAACTTGTGGTTTGGACCATAAGAAAGCTGGTGAACAAACCTTCAAGATGGTGTAGTCAAACATCAAAATCCATCAATTTGAAGTGGAAATATGTTCGGTGTGGTATTTTTCTTTTGGAAGGCCAAACACTGAACTGAACCGAACACAAAACCCTCCTTTCGGCCATTTTCGGTTCGGAGAGGGAAAGTGTCTGGTGTGCAGGTAGGGGATGAACGTGGAATTTTGCATTGTGTAAAATTGTCAGTTAGGCCTATTTGGGTTCACGAACAAGATTTTTGCAAGAATTTTTTTAAGACCCATTGTCGGGTTTTTTTGGCTAAACAACTTGAGAATGTCCTAACCTATCGTATTGAGAATAGTACCACACAAAAGCTCTCGAAAAAAGGTTCAAATGGTGCATTTGAACATCAAAATCGGTCAATTTTTGGCGAAATTATTGCAAAAAGAAGGTCACGAAACAAAAACTCAGATAAATCGTTCTGCAACACGGCCAGCCGTAGTGCGACGTAGCGTCGCACGGATTCCGTCAAAGGATCGACCCTGAATAAAATATTGGGAGCTAAATAACCCCAAAATTACATTCATAAATTGTAACCAGCAATTCTAATATTAAAACGATTTTCAGAAATTTATAGATTTCTTTTTTATAATTGTACAAACATGATGACTCATCTAGTTTCACTGTATGGAAATTTGTAAGTCTCAGGCGATTACTAAGTTAGACGAAATACTATTGTGGGTCTTTGATTTTGAGTGAAACGAGTATAAATAAGATCAATTCCTACTTATTTAAAAAAAAAAATCTGAAAAAATGCCATGATGTAAAATTGAAAAATAAAACCATCAATTGCTAAGAGTCTTTATCTATTTATTGTACTTCTGTTTAGTGTCCTCGATGAGAGGCCAAGAGAACTCTATTTATTCCCAGTGCTAGTGTTGTAGCAGCACGCAAAATAACACTTTACAAATGAATGTAAGTTTTTAAAGGATATACGTTACAAACCATTAGATGTAATCATGAATACATGAAAACAGGATGAATTCCTCATTCTATGTAATTTGATGTATGACCAACTCTCACGTGATTCGCTAGTTTTTGTTTTTTTACTTTTGTGCAGTATAGTACTGAAAATAAAATGTCCACCCTAGGACTAACTCGATCTATCATTGGATACATCCTAGTTATACACCAACTTCTTTGCAGAATGAGAGATCATGACATAAAAGGCACGTGTTTTTAACATTTTAACACACGGTAGTTCAAAAATTGTAATTGTTCACTGCTATCAGTCATACAGTGAACCTATAGGTTCTGCAACAATCCAGTACTCATTGATATTATCGGAACTCTATGCTATCTATCTTTAATTTGCTGAATATTTTACGATTCATTAGCAGAGGGATTACAGCAAAACCAGACAACGCTATACTGCCAACTTAACCAACAACTCTATCCGCTTTATTCTTCGCAATACGTCGCTCCCCAAAACCTACAGAAGCAGAAAAATCGGGGCTTTTAGGCAATGAAAGATGGCTGCGAGTGGACAAATCTTTGAGAGGTAAGCAGAACAGGAAGCAGCATGAAAGCTTTCCAGCCGACTTCTTGGCCAATTTCCGTTGAGAGCCTCCCCTGCCCACTGGTTGGTTCAACCTACCTAAACTACGGCCTCCACGTCCGACCGATTTCCTCCCAAGAATTCAATTGCCAAAGGGAACAACTATGTCCGTTGAGCAATGCCCTGTACTAACAAACATCAAAGTCCTGCTAGCACGAAATGTATAGCTTTTAGTCCCTTGTCCCCACCTTTACACTGATAATATAGTTATGCAATAAATCAACTCGATGCAGCAAGCAATAAAAAATGGGACAGTTTCTACTAGAATGAAAACACATAAAAAAAAAGTAATAAAGTAAATCTATGGAACCGTGAGTATCTGTTAGACCGAAAACCCTTCGAGGGTAGTTTTACAATTCTGCTATCACTTGTTACATTCCCAAGCTGATAAGAACACTTTTGGTCCACACTTAAATTGCAGGTAGTTGTCAAACTCGCAATCGGGATCTGCAGCCGCCTGCAGGAACAGTCCCACTTTAAAATGTAAAAATGAGGCAGATACACGTTAACGCCATTAAGTTTAATGTCGATATCAACGTATCTCTATCGCGTTTGATTTTCAATATGGACTATTTCTTCGACTGGCAGTACACCCGGTCGCAAGTTTGTGATGATCTACATTCTAATTGCGTAATGAATATAGTGCAAGAACTGGGCATTTTTTTGTCACTTTAGAATCTACATATATAATTACACAAAATCCGCAAGGCAGCCAGCAGCAGCCAGCAGGACATACGAAGCAGTCATCTGCATCTGCAGCGCAGCCAGCAGGACATACGAAGCAGTCATCTGCATCTGCAGCGCAGCCAGCAGGACATACGA